>WNWK01013896.1:0-53480 GCA_009830355.1 Cherax destructor | reverse complement strand
CGAACGGCACCAACAAAAGTGGGGGCATGAAGGTGTAAAGTTGTCCGTTAACGAGGCAGGGTCAGTACTGGGTGCGGTATCAGGAAGGGGCCCGGGGTAGTGGGTTCATGGATTGGGTCAGCCATGGTTAGGTTATTCTTTCTTTTTATTTTTAAGAAAAAAAGAAAGAAGAAAATAAAAATAAAAAAGAATAAAAAAGGGGAACGTGGAGGAATAGCTCCTAGGAGGAATGAAAGGGAGCGCAAATCCCCCTCCGTGCCCAAGAGGACCTCAACACCGCAAGTAGTGCAGATGCTGCATGGAACCCGTGCCATACCCTACCCTTCATGCCAGTAAACCAGCAATCCGGGATAGCAACCTCACATCCACCGAGCCATCTCGGCGGACAAAAGAGAGGCGGCCGGATATCCGCCAAAAGCATACCGCCTTCGGCCACCACCCCGGAATCGAAGGTGGCCTCAGAGATACACCCGTCGCCCGAAAGATACCCAAAGCCACCCCCGGGTGACCGGAGAGGATCGGGACATCCCCAGGCGATCCAGATTCCACGGCAAACTACACCACCGCCAAGGACCTCAACGGAATGGGATGGACTACGATACCCTTCCCCCTACCTAGGAACTAGAATGCCTGAGGAGAGAAGCTCCCAGGGTAAAACTGGGAAGGAAATAAGGAAGGGATGAGGAGGAGGAGGAGGAGGAAAGGGAAAAGGGAGGATGGGGAAGATGGGAAAAGGGAGGGGGGATTGGGGGGTAATTAGGTTCGGTCTGAGGAAGAAGACCAAGAGGTCCAATTCCTCAGACCGATAGCCTCTTTACCACGACAAGGAGCCCCCCTTAAAGAGGTATAATTCATAAATAACCCACCCTTAGACCAGAAACTTTTGTAAATGTTTTGGTCTGTCCTGGTCTTCTATGGTTTTACTTGTTCAACTGTGACAAACTGAAATATCATCTAAAACTTTTTCTCTAAATGTGGGTTATTTGTGAATCAATAAGGATTGATTTTATAATTTTTTTATGAAATGCACTGATTTTTTAAATATGATCATTTAATTTATGATAGACTGAATAATGACATGGAGCACCAGAAGATTAGACCTGCTCTTGTAGCTACAAACAGTAGTCACAAACAGTGACAAGCAAATCTGCTTGTCTGCTAAAACACTGACCAAAAGTATTTGCCCTAATTGTACTTTATTTCCTTCCATCCCCAAAGTCATGCTTCATTAACCAATGTACAATAGGACCCCCATATCCATGGGGGATACATTCCAAGGACCTGCCACAGATACTGAAACTGCGAATAGTAGCGAACCTTATATGTAAGTTGTTTTTCAGTTACATACATACCTATGATAAAGTTTAATTGATAAATTATGCACAATAAGTAGAAAATCAGTAATTTTTTACTGACAGAAAGCATTTCATGGCTTTTCTTAGGTTTTGAAGACCTGCCAGCATCACTACTTTTGCATTTTGAGGCCATTATTAAGGAAAATTATGGGCTATTTTCTGGCCACGTAAACTGTGGATAACTGAAACAGTGGATACTGGACCTGTGGATACGGGGTCCTACTGTACTCAAAAGATACGAGTGATATTGGGTGTCAGAAATTTCCAATGCAAAAAATCTGTGATGATATTCAAGATAACAATGAATATTTTTATTGGGAGCAATGATAGCTGAGAAAGTAGAATACATTATCTGAACATTCAAATATTTATAAACAGTTCATAAAGCTTTGTGTCTTTCATAAGTGCAATAAAAATGTGTACTAGTATGATATCTATGCAGCTTATAGAAATGTGACTCTGTGGCTTATCAGGAGAAAATGATGTTTCTAGCATGGGTTCAGGCAGACTGTATTTAAGAAATCATGCACCACCTGAAGTGCTCACAGGTACTGGTCTTTTGAAGCAATGTTATTCTTTCAGAGGGCTGCCAGAACCGAAACTGAATTATAAGAACCTTTATTTTTCTCTTACATTTTGTAAGAAACAGCCATTTTCATCACATTTATGTACAGTACTGCTGTAGTATGTAGCCTCCCTCTTCATTTATTTCCTGCAAATGTTGGAGAAAGAGGCAAGAGTAGACATATTTACATCCAAAAACTGAGCCAATAGGCTAAGAACTTATCATATCTGCCAAACTTTGATTTGTTTGTTTAAGAAAAGTACAACAGACTTGCATAAAAAAAATATACAGGTGAGGTTCAGCAGATTATTCTCCTTGAGTTCAATGGGCTGTTGGGCAAAGAGGCAGCATATAACATGTGAAGCCTGTAGCAGAAAGTAAATGTACAAGTAGTCGCCCGATGTACAGTACCCAAAATTAACTACGTATTTGAAAATTATTAATAAAGTTAGTTAGTATTACAATAAGTTCATAATTCAAACATACGTACATACATTACTGTCACTGATACATTTCTAAATTCGAGTGTCCAACACTCTCTGATGAATAAAATCCTTTTTATTATAAGGATCTTTTTTATTTAATTATTCAATCTCAAAATATAACTCAATTTACAGGTTTATTTTTTTACTTGAAGCATATTTTTAACTTAATTTTGTTGAAATTTTTCTACAAAGGAATTGCTTCACTTGTTTACAAACTAATTGGTAAATTATTTCTAAGCATCAGTTTGATGTTGAAAAAGCCCTTAATCTATTATTCAGTGAAGCAGGTTTCTCAAATTACAATGTTCTGTACATATGATATTGGCACTTCAGAACAAATTAATTACAGGAGGGCTTATACGACGGGTTAGGTTCTAGGCTACCATGATAAATGACATTTAAAGTGTCCCAGAGCAATTAATTATTATGAAGGTTATGAAGGATGAGGTTAACCATAGAACTGATGAAGGAAAAAAGGTGAGTGGTGCGTTGAGGTATCTGTGGAGACAAAAAACGTTATCCATGGAGGCAAAGAAGGAAATGTACGAAAGTATAGTGGTACCAACACTCTTATACGAGTGTGAAGCATGGGTTGCAAATGCTGCAGCGAGGAGGCGGCTGGAGGCAGTGGAGATGTCCTGTCTAAGGGCAATGTGTGGTGTAAATATTATGCAGAAAATTCGGAGTGTGGAAATTAGGAGGAGGTGTGGAGTTACTAAAGGTATTTGTCAGAGGGCTGAAGAGGGGTTGTTGAGGTGGTTTGGTCATTTAGAGAGAATGGATCAAAGTAGAATGACTTGGAGAGTGTATAAATCTGCAGAGGAAGGAAGGCGGGGTAGTGGTCTCCTCGAAAAGGTTGGAGGGAGGGGGTAAAGGAGGTTTTGTGGGCGAGGGGCTTGGACTTCCAGCAAGCATGTGTGAGCGCGTGTTAGATAGGAGTGAATGGAGACGAATGGTTTTTGGGACATGACGAGCTGTTGGAGTGTGAGCAGGGTAATATTGTGTGAAGGGATTCAGGGAAACCAGTTAATTGATTTAGTTGGACTTGAGTCCTGGAAATGGGAAGTACAATGCCTGCACTTTAAAGGATTGGTTTGGGATATTGGCAGTTTGGAGGGACTTCTAAACTGTCGTAACTGAGCTCCTCTGCAAAGACAGTGATTATGTATGAGTGAGGTGAATGTGTTGAATGAATGTATTTTCTTTTTGGGGATTTTCTTTCTTTTTGGGTCACCCTGCCTCAGTGGGCGACGGCCAACTTGTTGAAATTTTTTTTTTTTCCAACAAGTCAGCCGTCTCCCAACAAGGCAGGGTGACCCAAAAGAAAATCCCCAAAAGAAAATACTCATTATCATTCAACACTTTCACCTCACTCATACATAATCACTGTCTTTGCAGAGCCTCAGATATGACAGCTGAGAATAAGTCCCTCCCAACTGTCACTATCCCAGACCCTCCTTTAAAGTGCAGGCATTGTACTTCCCATTTCCAGGACTCAATTCCAACTAAATCAATTAACTGGTTTCCTGAATCCCTTCACAAATATTACCCTGCTCACCTCCACCAGCCGCGGTCCCAAAACCATTCGTCTCCATTCACTCCTATCTACATGCTCACACATGCATGCTGAAGTCCAAGCCCTCCCACACCTCCACCCTCCCCAACCTTGAGGACGATCCTACTCTGCCTTCCTTCCCTACAGATTTATACGCTCCAAGTCATTCTATTTGATCCATTCTCTCTAAATGACCAAACCACCTCAACAACCCCTCTATTATTACTACGCATAATGTATCTTCAACACTAGTGAGACACTCTTAGTGATTTTAATGTGTAACTGCATGCCAGCACAGTGTTAGTTAGTTTAATACCTTTATTATGCACCCCATACCCATCCTGTGGGCGGTTGTCAAAGGATTACAGAGGTATATAATGGGTCCAGGGACTGGGCCCCAAAGTCTTAATAGCTGAACAAGTTACAAAGGTAATGAACTCCAGGTAGATCTAGTCACAATTATGACAAAATTACAAAGGTAATGAACTCCAGGTGGATCTGTTCACAATCATGACCAAGTTACAAAGGTAATGAATTATCCACATGTCATACATGGTTACAATCATGAACAAATTACAAAGTAATGAGAAATTCATACATCCACACCTGGTCACAACAGTGTGTATATTTATTTAGGTACAGGTACACAAAAGTACATTTTATCAGAGTATATATAAAATAATTCTTCTTTCTTTCAACACGTCGGCCGTTTCCCACCGAGGCAGGGTGGCCCAAAAGGAAAAACGAAAGTTTCTCCTTTTACATTTAGTAATATATACAGGAGAAGGGGTTACTAGCCCCTTGCTCCCAGCATTTTAGTCGCCTCTTACGACACGCATGGCTTACGGAGAAAGAATTCTATTCCACTTCCCCAAGGAGAATATATAAAATACACAATAACTTAAAAACACATGAAATTTTGGAAAGTTTCTAGACATAATCGAGAAACGCAGAGCTCACAGAGGCCGTAAACAAACAGAGTGGTGCACGAACGTTGTAATAGTAAATCAGGGAGCCACATAAACAAATTTTTGGTTATAATTTGAAATGTCAGTATTAGCAAATTGCCATAAAGCGGGGCCCTTCTGTATTTACAAAGCAGATCTGCAATTAGGATCACTGCAAATATTCAAACAGAAATTATTTTTAATAGATGTAATAAGCCCTCAATACAATGGCCTCGATATAATGAATTTTTAAAATTATAAGTTTAATTGTACTTTTAACTGCTTTTTTTTTTTCAAATTTTATTGCAGTATATTTTTTTTTTTTTTTTCAACAAGTCGGCCGTCTCCCACCGAGGCAGGGTGACCCAAAAAGAAAGAAAATCCCCAAAAAGAAAAGTCTTTGCAGAGGAGCTCAGATACGACAGCTGAGAAAAGTCCCTCCCAGCTGTCACTATCTCAGACCCCTCCTTTAAAGTGCAGGCATTGTACTTCCCATTTCCAGGACTCAAGTCCAACTAAATCAATTAACTGGTTTCCCTGAATCCCTTCACACAATGTTACCCTGCTCACACTCCAACAGATCGTCATGTCCCAAAAACCATTCGTCTCCATTCACTCCTATCTAACACGCTCACACATGCTTGCTGGAAGTCCAAGCCCCTCGCCCACAAAACCTCCTTTACCCCTTCCTCCAACCTTTTCTAGGACGACCCCTACCCCCCCTTTCCCTTTCCCCCTACAGATTTATATGCTCTCCAAGTCATTCTACTTTGATCCATTCTCTCTAAATGACCAAACCACCTCAACAACCCCTCTTCAGCCCTCTGACAAATACTTTTAGTAACTCCACACCTTCTCCTAATTTCCACTTTCCCGAATTTTCTGCATAATATTTACACCACACATTGCCCTTAGACAGGACATCTCCACTGCCTCCAGCCTCCTCCTCGCTGCAGCACTTGCAACCCATGCTTCACACCCATATAAGAGTGTTGGTACCACTATACTTTCGTACATTCCCTTCTTGCCTCCATGGATAACGTTTTTGTCTCCACAGATACCTCAATGCACCACTCACCTTTTTCCTTCATCAATTCTATGGTTAACCTCATCCTTCATAAACCCATCCGCTGACACATCAACTCCCAAATATCTGAAAACATTTACTTCTTCCATAATCCCTCTCTCCAATGTGATATCCAATTTTTCTTTATTTAAATCGTTTGATACCCTCATCACCTTACTCTTATCTATGTTCACTTTTAACTTTCTACCTTTACACACTCTCCCAAACTCGTCCACTAACCTTTGCAACTTTTCTTTAGAATCTCCCATAAGCACAGTATCATCAGCAAAAAGTAACTGTGTCAACTCCCATTTTGCATTTAATTCTCCATAATTTAATCCCACCCCTCTCCCCAACACCCTAGCATTTACTTCTTTTACAACAGTATATGTATACGCAAATTGTGTGTACAGTACTATATTAGGTATACAGTATAGTTTTTTAGTGTACTTTATACTGTTTTTTTAACATCATTTCGATATACGTAATGGACACCCCTATTAGTTCATTATATCGAGGGTTAGTGAAGATTATTTTTTCTAATTTTTTTTACCAAATGAATTCATACTTTCTGGTATGTGTTCATTTTATACTGTGAGCTCACATTTGTTTAACAGAGATGGATAAAGAACTATAGATTAACTAGTTACAATCTTCCTAGAGCTGAATTATAAATATGATATTTTTTTGGTTATTATTTTACAAAATGCATTGATATTGTTTTGCATGTTATTTTTATGCATGCGTAGAGTGTTCATGCTTTTTTTGTTAGAGACTGGTAAATAACTGTAGCTTAAAAATTACAATATTCAGCTAGGCTTTGGTAGCCACCACTGCTGCTGCCTGCATACTGGACATGTCAATGAGTGGAGTATGGGACAGTGTGAGCTCAACACACTCACATCACACCCATCTTCACACTCTCACCATTACCTTTCCACATTATATACACAGGCATATATACCCTACCCATAACAGTGAAGGAGTGGTGAACATATGTAAAGAGTCTTGAGTTAAGATACAATGTGAGAGAGTGTCGTAGTGAAGTGGAGAGTGAGAATGAGAGAGGAAGACAGTTCAACTGCTGCCTCCCCTCACACACCACATCTGTCACATGATTCCTCCCTCACCACATACTCAACAACAGCAGTGAGCATATATATAGAGATCTGAGTTGATAAAATGTAAGAAAATGGGAATTAATAGAAAAGATAGAATGAAAAAGAGGACAGTCCAGCTATTAGCCACCCCTACAAATCTGTACTGTATATCAAAGAGTTGAACAATTTAATTACTAATGTATACACTAATTAAACTGTTTAATATTATATGTAAATGAAAAAAGGAACAGTACTGAATGTAAAATATTGGAAATACATTCTCAGATAAAAAATAAATGAAATTAGATAAGGAATATTATTATTTAGGAAAGTAGCTCCAATTATAACATGGGCATCTATGGAACAAAAAGGTTTCAAATTCCAAACACTTGGCTTACAGAAAAATTTCAAGAACACATTAATGTCTAAAGTGGAGAATCTACTATTGAAATTAAATTCCCAATCACAAGCTGGAAGTGAACCAAATATCAAAACATCTTTGCATATGCACAGAGAAGACTCACAATACAGAGGCATTTCCCACAATGTAGCAGGAAAACAAACTTACTGGGTAATGTGACTTCCATGGGCAAGATCTGGACGTTGACATTTCCTGGAATGAGTGTTAATTTGTTCATCTTTTCTGGCTTCCGAAAATCAGCGAGCATCTTTATGAACTCCAGCTCGCCAAGACGTTTTTCTTCACAACGATAAATTGGAGAAAAATCTGAATCTGTATCAAGATTCCCAGAGCTCTTAAACAGTGGACGAGCACACCAACCGAAGGGCATTCTGAATTCACCAAGCCTGTAAAAAAATTATTTCATTGCATAAATAGCAAATAATGAGGTTGTGTATAGCATTTTTATTTTGTTAATCTGTCAATTTTAATATAAAAAATTAATACAACTGAGTAGCTAACTATTGCAAGGAGGAGGCTGGAGGCAGTGATGTCATGCTTGATAGTAATTATTCTTGTGAATATTATACATATAAAAGATGAAGAATCTAACACAAAGTGGGAGTTGTCACAGTTGCTCTTTGCTGATATCACTGTGCTTTTGGGAGATTCTGAAGAGAAGTTGCATAGGTTGGTTGATGAGTTTGGTAGGATATGTAAAAGAAGGAAATTAAAAGTGAATATAGGAAAGAGTAAGGTGATGAGGATAACCAAAAAAATTAGGTAACGGAAGATTGGATATCAAATTGGAGGGAGAGAGTATGGAGGAGGTGAATGTATTAAGATATCTGGGAGTGGACATGTCAGCAGATGGGTCTATGAAAGATGAGGTGAATCATAGAATTGACGAGGAAAAAAAAGGTGAGCGGTGCACTGAGGAGTCTGTGGAGACAAAGAACTTTATCCATGAAAGCAAAGAGGGGAATGTATGAGAGTATAGTTGTACCAACACTCTTGTATGGGTGTAAAGCATGGGTGGCGAATGTTGCAACAAGGAGAAGGCTGGAGGCAGTGGAGATGTCATGTCTGAGGGCAATGTGTGTGTGAATATAATGCAGAGAATCCATAGTTTGAAGATTAGGAGGAGGTGCAGGATTACCAAAACTATTATCCAGAGGGCTGAGGAGGGGTTATTGAGAAGGTTTGGACATGTAAAGAGGATGGAACGAAATAGATTGACTTCGAGTGTTTAAATCTGTAGTGGAGGGAAGGTGGGGTAGGGGTCGGCCTAGGAAAATTTGAAGGGAGGGGGTTAAAGGAGGTTTTGTGTGCGAGGGGCTTGGACTTCCAGCAAGAGTGCGTGAGCATGTTAGATGGAAGTAAATGGACTTGACGTGCTGTTGGAGTGTAGCAAGGTAACATTTATGAAGGGATTCAGGGAAACCGGTAGGCCGGACTTGATTCCTGAAGAAGGAAAGTAGTGACGGAACTCTGAAGGAGGGGTGTTAATGTTGCAGTTTTATAACTGTAGTGTAAGCATGCCTCTGGCAAGACAGTGATGGATTGAATGATGATGAAAGTTTTTCTTTTTCCAGCCACCCTGCCTTGGTGGGAAACGGCCAAAGCGTTAATAATTAAAAAAAATTATACAGAGAATTAGTGAGCACAGAAATCAGAAGATGAAGTGGGTTACTAAAAGTGTAATTCAAAAGGATAGACAAGGTGGGCTGGAGGGAGGAGGATAGGTGATTCAAACAGATAAAGGCTTAAGTCTCCATCAAACATGTGTGAAAGTATTAGATAGGACTAAGTGGTTTAATGGTTGAACATACTGTTGGAGTACAAGCAAGGTAACATTTATGATGGGATTCAGAAAAACTGGTTAGCCAGACTTGAGTCCTGGAGGTGTAAGAACAGTGCCTTCACTTTGAAGGAGTGGGGAAATTGCTTTTCAGAGAGTTTTTGAGTTGTGATCCCTGATTATTTCTCGAAAGATAGCTGTTGAAAGAATAATGGTCACCTTACCTCAGTGGACGGCTGATAAAAAAAAAAAAAAAAAAAAATTTATCAAGACTCTGGCTAGATAGAAAAATAAGCCAATATATGTTGAAGATAACACCTGATGGTACATATTGTAGTCAGTTAATAATCTCCACATTATTCTATTACATTTACCTGCACTCGCTTCCTTCATACTGTACATGGGTTAAGAACTACAAATTAGAAATTACATTACTGAGCATACAAATATCAAACAAGGTATAAAAGAAGAATATAAGTCAATACTGTGGCTGGAACAGCTCACAATTTGAAAAGCAAACACAAGACAATATTTCGGTCCATCCTGGATCATCATCAAGTCATAACTCACGACTTAATAATGATCCAGGATGGACTAAAACACTTTCTAAAGATGCCCTTCCAAACTGTGGGTTAAAAGTGAATGAAAGTTATAATAACAAGTGAGGGGCTCTACAGAATATAGGACATGTGAAGGTCTTTCAGAAATGTAGCATTTGTGTATAACTCATATGCTATGAAGGTAGTAAAAAAATTATATTTAAAAGAAGTAAAACAAAGCACTAGTGGAATTATGAAATAATAATAGTAGTCATTGTTGAGACATTTATAGAGCACTTTGATCATGTAGTTCACTCTGTGAAAATAACCATTAAAAAAATCAACATAAATAAATACTATCATACCAGATTCAAATAACCAGCATCAATTAAAAAAACCATTAAATTATTGTCAAAAGACTCCTAAAAGTTCCCCAAGGGTTTTACACGCTCCTCTGTAATTATAAAAAACCATGACAAAGGCAGAAAGGCCTAAACCACAAGCAAACTGTTAAAATATGTTCCATAGTTAGTGGCATACCACAAGCTACACAGAGGGGAACAGGAGCATCTGCAAACAGGTGGATATGGGTGAGATGTGTGTCTGATCTTCAATCAACAGAGATTTGTCTCAAAGTGACGATTCCTGTTGAAGGAGGAGGGCCAAACACCCATGTCCTGCCAAATCCTGTATAACTTATGTGGAGCTATAAAATGTTTATAAAAACTAGAACTTATTTTAAAATTTATGGCATGGTAATGAATTATTCGTAAAAAATGTATCTATAGTTGTAGCCATAAAAGTGTAAGATAAATGAACAATTAGGTAAGCTTTAAAACAAATGAAAGTATAAGACAGTTTTGAAATGTTTTAAGATGTAACCAACAGTATTTTTTAAAACCAAACAAGAATAAGTATTATGCAGTTTATAAATATCAAGAATAACATCTGTAATATCTCATACCTGAAACAACAAGTTTTGATCATTTTTTGAAGCTTCTGGATACTTTTTAAGTCCATACTCTTGAGATATGGCTCCACAGTCTGACTGATGGACCCTTGAAGAACCTTCTCAATACGTATTACTAGAAAGACATCACTATGAGGCCTTGTCACACTCATAACAGCCTGTACAAGGAAAATAGTTTACTGTATTGAGAAATCAAATGTGCATACATAATAAACTAATGCATATGCAATTATGTACCTGTTTTTTTGAGTCACTATATAATTGTTTCTGCTATGCCTTTGTACCATTCTTTTTCAATGTTTTCTTAAAGAAAAGTGCCCTGATGCTGGAGAAGGGTTCCTGTTCTAAGGGATTGGATTTAATCTCCCATTCTGTAGTTTAAATTTTATTTCCTCCCATTTCCTATGTGTTGTTTGACCCTTATGGATTTGGCACTTTTTCCATGAAGAAACACCTTTTGACGTTTTCACTGCTTTGATGAGCATTCATTCTCTATCATTGTCTTCTTGCTCTGGATCCTTTTCTGGTGAAATCTTTTATTTGTATACCTAGAAAATGCTGCATTCCTAAAGAAACTAAAGAACTAGTTCAAGCAGTCTTGCTCTTCATGCCTTACAGCTCTGACACTATTCAGAAGAGGTAGTAGGTTGGTAGACAGCAACCACCCAGGGAGGTACTACCGTCCTGCCAGGTGACTGTGAAACAGAAACCTGAAACTGTTTTACATGATGGTAGGATTGCTGGTGTCTTTTTTCTGTCTCATAAACACGCTGGATAACAGGTATATCTAGCTACTTCTACTTACACTTTAGGTCACACTACACTGGCATACACATGCATATATATACATACACACATCTAGGTTTTTCTTCTTTTTCTTAATAGCTCTTGTTCTTTTTATTTTCTCTATTGTCCATGGGGAAGTGGAAAAGAATCTTTCCTCCGTAAGCCATGCGTGTCGTATGAGGCGACTAAGATGCCGGGAGCAATGGGCTAGTAACCCCTTCTCCTGTACAAATCTACTAGAAACGAGAAGAAGAAAAACTTTATAAAATTGGGTTGTCTGAATGTGCTTGGATGTAGTGCGGATGATAAGAAAGAGATGATTGCCGATGTTATGAATGAAAAGAAGTTGGATGTCCTGGCCCTAAGCGAAACAAAGCTGAAGGGGGTAGGCGAGTTTCAGTGGGGAGAAATAAATGGGATTAAGTCAGGAGTATCTGAGAGAGTTAGAGCTAAGGAAGGGTAGCAATAATGTTGAAGGATCAGTTATGGAAGGAAAAGAGGGAATATAAATGTGTAAATTCAAGGATTATGTGGATTAAAATAAGGGTCGGATGCGAAAAGTGGGTCATAATAAGCGTGTATGCACCTGGAGAAGAGAGGAGTGTAGAGAGAGAGAGAGATTTTGGGAGATGTTAAGCGAATGTATAGGAACTTTTGAACCAAATGAGAGAGTAATTGTGGTAGGGGACCTAAATGCTAAAGTGGGAGAAACATGCAGAGAGGGTGTAGTAGGTAAGTTTGGGGTGCCAGGTGTAAATGATAATGGGAGCCCTTTGATTGAACTTTGTATAGAAAGGGGTTTAGTTATAGGTAATACATATTTTAAGAAAAAGAGGATAAATAAGTATACAAGATATGATGTAGGGCGTAATGACAGTAGTTTGTTGGACTATGTATTGGTAGATAAAAGACTGTTGAGTAGACTTCAGGATGTACATGTTTATAGAGGGGCTACAGATATATCAGATCACTTTTTAGTTATAGCTACAGTGGGAGTAAAAGGTAGATGGGATACAAGGAAAATAGAATCAGTAAGTAAAAGAGAGGTGAAGGTTTATAAACTAAAAGAGGAGGCAGTTAGGGTAAGATATAAACAACTATTGGAGGATAGATGGGCTAGTGAGAGTGTAGGCAATGGGGTCGAAAATGTATGGGGTAGATTTAAAAATGTAGTGTTAGAGTGTTCAGCAGAAGTTTGTGGTTACAGGCGAGTGGGTGCGGGAGGGAAGAGGAGCGATTGGTGGAATGATGATGTAAAGAGAGTAGTAAGGGAGAAAAGTTAGCATATGAGAGGTTTTTACAAAGTAGAAGTGATGCAAGGAGGGAAGAGTATATGGAGAGAAAAGAGAGGTTAAAAGAGTGGTGAAGCAATGTAAAAAGAGAGCAGATGAGAGAGTGGGTGAGATGTTATCAGCAAATTTTGTTGAAAATAAGAAAAAATTTTGGAATGAGATTAATAAGTTGAGGAAGCCTAGAGAACAAATGGATTTGACAGTTAAAAATAGGAGAGGAGAGTTATTAAATGGAGAGTTAGAGGTATCGGGAAGATGGAGAGAATATTTTGAGGAGTTGTTAAATGTTGATGAAGACAGGGAAGCTGTGATTTCGTGTGTAGGGCAAGGAGGAATAACATCTTGTAGGAGTGTGGAAGAGCCTGTTGTGGGTGTAGGGAAGTTCGTGAGGCAGTGGGTAGAATGAAAGGGGGTAAGGCAGCTGGGATTGATGGGATAAAGATAGAAATGTTAAAAGCAGGTGGGGATATAATTTTGGAGTGGTTGGTGCTATTATTTAATAAATGTATGGAAGCGGGTAAGGTACCTAGGGATTGGCAGAGAGCGTGTATTGTTCCTTTGTATAAAGGCAAAGGGGACAAAAGAGAGTGCAAAATTATAGGGGAATAAGTCTGTTGAGTGTACCTGGTAAAGTGTATGGTAGAGTTATTATTGAAAGAATTAAGAGTAAAACAGAAAGCAGGATAGCAGATGAACAAGGGGCTTTAGGAAAGGTAGGGGTGTGTAGACCAAGTGTTTACAGTGAAACATATAGGTGAACAGTATTTGGATAAGGGTAAAGATGTTTTTGTGGCATTTATGGATTTGGAAAAGGCGTACGATAGGGTAGATAGGGGGGCAATGTGGCAGATGTTGCAGGTGTATGGAATAGGAGGAAGGTTACTGAAAGCAGTGAAGAGTTTTTATGAGGATAGTGAGGCTCAGGTTAGAGTGTGTAGGAGGGAAGGGGACTATTTCCCAGTAAAAGTGGGCCTTAGACAAGGATGTGTGATGTCACCGTGGTTGTTCAATATATTTATAGATGGGGTTGTAAGAGAAGTGAATGCGAGGGTCTTGGCAAGAGGTGTTGGGCTAAAAGATAAAGAAGCAAATACAAAGTGGGAGTTGTCACTGTGCTTTTGGGAGATTCTGAAGAGAAGCTGCAGAGGTTGGTGGATGAATTTGGTAGGGTGTGTAAAAGAAGAAAATTGAAAGTGAATATAGGAAAGAGTAAGGTGATGAGGATAACAAAAAGAATATGTGACGAAAGATTGGATATCAGATTGGAGGGAGAGAGTATGGAGGAGGTGAATGTATTCAGATATTTGGGAGTGGACATGTCGGCGGATGGGTCTATGAAAGATGAGGTGAATCATAGAATTGATGAGGGAAAAGGGTGAGTGGAGCACTTGAGTCTGTGGAGACAAAGAACCTTGTCCATGGAAGTAAAGAGGGAATGTATGAGAGTATAGTTATACCAACGCTCTTATATGGGTGTGAAGCATGGGTGATGAATGTTGCAACGAGGAGAAGGCTGGAGGCAGTGGAGATGTCATGTCTGAGGTCAATGTGTGGTGTGAATATAATGCAGAGAATTCGGAGTTTGGAAATTAGGAGGAGGTGCGGGATTACCAAAACGATTGTCCAGAGAGCTGAGGAGGGGTTGTTGAGGTGGTTTGGACATGTAGAGAGAATGGAACGAGACAGAGTGACTTCGAGAGTGTATAAATCTGTAGTGAGGGAAGGCGGGGTAGGGGTCGGCCTAGGAAAGGTTGGAGGGAGGGGTAAAGGAAGTTTTGTGTGCGAGGGGCTTGGACTTCCAGCAAGCATGTGTGAGCGTATTTGATAGGAGTGAATGGAGGCATATGGTTTTTAATACTTGACGTGCTGTTGGAGTGTGAGCAAAGTAACATTTATGAAGGGATTCAGGGAAACCGGCAGGCCGGACTTGAGTTCTGGAGATGGGAAGTACAGTGCCGGCACTCTGAAGGAGGGGTGTTAATGTTGCAGTTTTATAACTGTAGTGTAAAGCACCCTTCTGGCAAGACAGTGATGGAGTGAATGATGATGAAAGTTTTTCTTTTTCGGGCCACCCTGCCTTGGTGGGAATCGGCCGATGTGTTAATAAAAAAAAAAATAACTTTAAAACTCTTTTGAGTTTTACTGTATCTGACTAAGTGAGGCATTCCACATTGCCAGTGGGTTCCTGCAAATTCACTGCACATGCTGAAGTGTTATGAGGAAGTTTAGACTACTGAAGGTCATCTTTATGTTTGCCATCCTAGCACATGCAGCTGATGTTATTTTTGAGGAGTGCTTCAGGAAACAGGCTTGGTGTAAACAGCTTATTCCCAGGACATTTTCTTGATTTCTTGAGGTGCTCTGTTCTCAAGTTCTGCCCAAAATGCTCATGCATGCTAGTGGCTTTCTTTGTGCTTAACAATATTTTACTACAAGTATACTATGCAAAGAAATAAATTTTTGAATCTTGAATTAAGTGGTATGCTTTCTCTGGTGTCCTTTCCAATAACCAAGTTTAATTACTGAAAAGGAGAGGGATTAACTACTGTACCCATTTGTTTGATCAGTCCTCTTGCCTGTTTAGGTCATCTTGAAGTTTTCTGTTATCCTCTTCTGTTAGTATCCTCCTAATTCAGCCACTGTCTGTCTATGAACATATCAGAGTCCAGCCACACTAATAAGCTTTTCACAGGGAAAACTGTAACAGTATGGGCCTAGAAATTATCCTTGAGGAACTGCTAACTCCACTTGAACATCCTGACACTAACTTTCACTATGATTCTTTGTCTTCTGTCTTTCAGGTACAATATTTTTAAAATCACACTAGTACAGTGGACCCCCGGTGTTCGTAATTAATTCATTCCAGAATGCTGTTCAAGTGCCCTTACCAAACAAATTTGTTCCCATAAGGAATAATGTAAATTAGCTTAGTCCTTTTAGACCCCCAAAAACACACTTACAAAAATACACTTACATAATTACATAATTGTTCGAGTTTGGAGCAGTACGAACACCGGGGGTCCACTGTACTCGGTTTTGTTTTAAACTATATCTGCAGCATGTATTATAGTGTGCACCCACGTCAAATGCTTTCTTGAAGTCTAGGAATGCATATATCATTTGCATATACAGTGGACCCTCGGTTAACAAAATTAATCCGTTCCAGGAGCTATTACTTAATCTGAATCTTTCGTAATCCTAACCCTTATTTCCCATGAGAAATAAAGTAAATACAATTAATCCGTTCCACAAAAAAATAATCACATTAAATATAATATAAATAACATTTACTTACCTTTATTGAAGAGACTTGCAGGCATCTGGAAGATAGGGATGATGACAGGGGCAGGGTGTTAGTGGTTGGAAGGGGAATCCCCCTCCAAAAGGACTTCAGAAAACAAGTCCCTCTCTGGGGT
Organism: Cherax destructor; assembly: GCA_009830355.1. Classification (NCBI taxonomy): domain Eukaryota; kingdom Metazoa; phylum Arthropoda; class Malacostraca; order Decapoda; family Parastacidae; genus Cherax; species Cherax destructor. The sequence goes on along the minus strand of WNWK01013896.1, from coordinate 37,203 downwards.
TACTTCCCTTCTTGGTCTTTTAATCCCACTAGGACCAGCTTGAGAGTCACTAGACCCCTGCCTGGTGAAGTAACTGTCCACAGTCCTCTGTTTCTGGCGATTCTCTAATACTTTCCTGAAGTGCAACATGGCCCTGTCACTGAAGTGGTTGCACAGAAGGCTCATTTCAGCTTGCTCAGGGTGGTGTCTTTCAATAAATGTCTGCAATCTACTCCACATAGAACACATTTCCTTAAGCACTGAAGAAGGCACCTCCTTCTCTCTCTCTCCCTCCTCCTGTGAAGCAATAACCTCAGCTGTGGTCTGTTGCTGTTCCAGATGAAGCTCTTGCAGCTCTTCAGTTGTTAGCTCTATCCTGTGCTCCTCCACCAACTCTTCCACATCCTCACCACTCACCTCCAACCCCAGGGTGTTCCCCAATGCCACAATATCTTCCACAATATCTTCCACAACATCTTCCACAACAGGCACAGGGTCGTCAGGGTCAGGGTCAGCCTCAAATCCTTCAAAATCCCTCTTTTCAACACAATCCGACAACAGTGGTCTCCAAGCAGAGTTCAAAGTCCTGGAAGTCACTCCCTCCCAAGCCTTACCTATAAGGCCTAGGCAATGCATGATACTGAAGTGATCTTTCCAGAACTCTCTTAGGGTCAATGTAGAGTCATTGGTCATATTAAAGCACCTCTGAAACACTGCTTTGGTGTACAGTTTCTTTAAGTTTGCAATGACCTGCTGGTCCATGGGCTGGATGAGAGGAGTGGTGTTAGGAGGCAAGAACTTCACTCTGATGAAATTGAACTTGTCAGACAACAACTCTTCCAAGTTGTGAGGATGAGCAGGAGCATTGTCCAGTACCAGGAGGCACTTGAGTGGCAATTTCTTTTCCAAGAGGTATTTCTTCACACTAGGGCCAAACACTCCAGTCACCCATTCCTTGAAAATCTCCGTAGTGACCCATGCCTTGGTGTTAGCCTTCCAATGCACACACAAATTATTCTTGTCAACACTGTGTTTATTGAAGGCTCTGGGATTTTCTGAGTGATACACCAGTAAAGGCTTCACTTTAAAATCACCACTGGCATTGGCACATATCATAAGAGTTAGACTCTTTCATAGGCTTGTGTCCTGGCTGTGCCTTTTCCTCCTGAGTAATGAAGGTCCTGTTGGGCATTTTCTTCCAAAACAGGCCTGTTTCATCACAATTAAACACTTGTTGGGGGAGGAATTCTTCAGCCTCTACGAACCCCTTAAAATCACTCACAAATTTTTCAGCTGAACGTTTGTCTGAGCTGGCTGCCTCACCATGCCTCACAACACTGTGTATGCCACTACATTTCTTAAACCTCTCAAACCAGCCTTTGCTGGCTTTAAAATCACTCACATCACCACTGGTTCCAGGCATTGTCTTGACAAGATCTGCGTTCAACTTCCTTGCCTTTTCACAAATTATCGCCATGGAAATACTATCACCCGCTATCTGTTTTAATTGATCCACACCATCAGTAACTTCTCAACCTCATCCACTGTTTTCAATCTTTGTTTCGTTAACAAATTAACCCCTTTTGCAACATTAGCTTCCTTGATCTCATTTCTCTGTGCCAGGATAGTGCCGATAGTAGATGCACTTTTCTTGTACATCCTGGCAAGATCACTCAAACATACGCCACTCTCATATTTTTCTATTATCTCTTTCTTCAGTTCGATGGTGTTCCTCACTCTCTTTACTACTGGGGTGCCACTAGGAAGCTTCTTTGGACCCATGGTGACTTATTTCACAGTGACAATCACTAAACCACCAAAAAAGACACCAAATGAATGTTTGAAAGAGCGTGCTGGGTAATGTTCTCTCAATGGTAAACAACGCTTCACTGGCGTCTTGCGCAGGCCAGGCGCAAAGCAGGCGGACAGGTCTAATAAGTTTCGCTAACCGAGGATTTTTTCACTAACTGATACCGAAAAAAGCTTTCGGTAACCGATTTTTTCGTTAACTAAACCTTTCGTTAACCGAGGGTCCACTGTACAGTGGAACCCCGAGTTTCGAACACATCGAGTATCGAACGATTCGAGTTTCGAACGCTTTTTTTGAACCAATTTTGTCTCGAGTATCAAACATGCCCCGTGTTTCGAACCGCGTACCAGACCTGTCCGCCTGCGCACCTCCCCGTGCAGGCATTGTGAGACAGTCTGGCTTTATTTATCCTCCAAGTGAACATTACCCTGCGTGCTCATCCAAACATTTCACAATTAATTCATTGTGTTTGGTGCTTGTTCATTAAGTGCAACCGTGAAATAAGCTACCATGGGCCCAAAGAAACTTCCTAGTGGCACCCCTGTGGTAAAGAAAGTGAGAAACAGCATAGAAGTGAAGAAGGAAATTATACAATGAGTAGAGGCAGTATTAGAGGCAGTGGTAGAAGCAGTGGTTGAGGCAGTGGTTGAGGCAGTGGTTGAGGCAGTGGTAGAGGCAGTGGTAGAGGCAGTGGTTGAGGCAGTGGTAGAGGCAGTGGTAGAGGGAGTGGTTGAGGCAGTCTTAATGTAGAGTGAGAGGTGAGTAAACAAGATTAAATGAATAAACAAGAAAGAATGAGAGTGTAGAAAGTTCGCGAGTTTTGTAAACAAACCAGTTGTTGTTGCTGTTACCAGCCTGGACATGAATGGTTTTTGTTCACTCCATCAAGCCGACTGGAAAAACATCTCATATTTTCATTAATTTATATGTTTATATGTTATGTAGCATGTTTATTATATAATTTTGAAAAAATATCATAGATGGAGTAAGCAAAATGTCCATATTAAAGTTTTATACAACATTTAATGTGCCTCAGAGTGATTATTATTGTTATTATTATTATTAATATTAATATGGCATCTTCATGGCTAATAACACACTCTTAATGATTTTAATGTGTTCCTGCACACCAGCACAGGCACAAGTTGTGGAGTTTAAAGCCTATCTTCTGCAAGGTATGTAAATGGTGTACGTACACCATTTCATTTCTACATTATGGTTTTCTTATGAAAGAAGTGATCTAATGCAGTTAGCATTATAAACTCTGTTTTCTCTTATACTAACACGTCTGAAGGAGGAAAGAATGGGAAGAAGTTTTCATAACTGGAGCAAGAATACCCGCAACTGCGTCCTCCCCCGCCACCATATACGTACGTAATGACATACATATCTTATTCATTCTAGAGTGTATATCAGGTTTTTATGTTATTTATATTGTTTATTATGTCATATTAGATGAATTGTGATAGAGTGATAGATAAATAAGCCGTAGAGTTGATAATAGCATCATATTGAAGTACTATTTTGTCATGCCTCCTGACAGTAGGAAAGAATTAATTGGATTTACATTATTTCTTATGGGAAATATTGCTTCGAGTTTTGAACGTTTCGACTTTAGAACTAGCTCCTAGAAGGGATTTAGTTCGAAACTTGGGGTTCCACTGTACTTGTCTTTCTTCCCTTATCAACATCAGCCTGTCACAGTTTTTTATTATATTTGAGAGACATGACTTGTTCTTCCCGAGACAGTACTGATGTTCTGTGAGGAATTTAGTGTTCTCTGAGTGTTACCCTAGTCTGTTATAATTTTGGTCTTTAAAATGGCATTTCCTCCTTACCTAAAAGTGTCTCTTTACTATGGTTACTCAACCTGAAGTGATGGAAGTGGCTTGGTTGGATACAATCAATTAACTTATCTTTTAACTAGATGTCCATCTCCCAGAAAATATCACATTTTGTTTAAATTAAATTTACAAAATATTTTGTTGCAGTTCCCCAAGTGGCTATATATCTGTGACAAACAGTTTCAAAGTCAAGAAATCAATCCTATTTTAAGAAACCATGTTTATCACTTGTGTAGCTTTAGTACGTCATTATTTGTTTGACTGAGAAAACAGGGAATGAGTAGTATAAGTAGTGTAATACTAATTATTGAATTCTTACCTGTTTAGGGTGCGCAATCCATTCCTCAGGCACTCCAGCAAGTGATAGTGGTAATGATGTTCCTGAGCTATCTTTTGGGTCATCAGATTTTTTCTTTGCCTTTGATAGCAAGCTGCGTATCATAGGGCTATTAAGATCAAAATGAAAATCTTCTGAGATCTTGCAGCCTTGTGTCACGTCATATAGAGAGGCATATGTCATATATGGTTCCAGCTGTGAATAAGCAATGAAAATAATTTATTAAAAAATACAGGCATTTAAAGACATGTGTAATTATAGAAAAAAAATTATTACATATCTGACAGCATTCTCTATTATTTCTTATGATATATTTTGTCTGAGCAGTATGATCCCCATGGGTTTAGTGCTTCTGCACAATGAAGGTAGTAATTCTAAGTTATAAAATGTTTTCTTGATTACCAACACTAAAATATTCATCTTTTCATACACCTAGATCAAATTATTTAGGGTTTACTAAACAGTTTAAACATTGTAACTCACACTGAATCCCTATAAATAATGTGGTCACTGCATATCCATGATGAATGGGAATCAAGAATCATATTTTACCCTATTTATCTAATATTTAGCCTGGTCAATTACTTCAAATGGTCAGTGTGTTAAAAGTATTCCAAACATTGTAATGCCACTCACCTGTGACAATGGACCATCTCCTGAATCCAGTGGAGCCTGAAGTCTAAACTTAATACTCTCAAAAAGAACTCGAAAACGAGTTCCAAATTTTTCCTCGTAAGGCCATATAAGGCTCTCATCCCTGAGTTCTACACTGCCATTCTCACCCTCAGAGCGCTGTTAACAGAAAAGCAAATTGGTCATTTTCACCTAATTATTATGCATAAATTAGAAACACTACTAAGTGAAACTAATTAATTAATGTATAATTTAACATATTTCTTGCTGTCATAATTGTCAAGTTTCATTATCAAGAAAAAAAAAGCAGATTTTTTTTTTTTGTCTTCATGAAATAAGCAGAGAAATTTTGCTGTTGTAGATGTGACTAACAATTTCCAAATTAAAAGAGACTGGCTTATTGCAAAAATTGCAAAACAAAAATATGACCAAGATACCATATACATAAACCTTTGCCTCTTTAAGAGAACTGAGACCTTTATGATACCCTGTCAACCTTTTTTTTTAAACAAAAAACATTAAAATTACCAGTAATTAACTGGATATCTACAGACATATTTACCATGTTGCTTTTGGAGGTAACAAAATTACCATTCATGCAATATAAGAACAATCTTAATGAACAGTAAATCATATATGATATTAATGTCAGATGATAATACAAACTGGGGTAAAGGCAATAATCAGATAAAGTAGGGTGACCCAAAAAAGAAACACTTTCACTATCAATCAAACTATTACTGTTTTTCTAGAGGTGCACAGATACAACAGTTCAGATGTTCCTCCAAAAAGCAAATATCCCAAACTCCTCCTTTAGAGTGCAGACACTGTACTTCTTATTAAATGGTAAAACAACCCACCGGAAGATTTGGATAACAGGTAAACAGCTGGTGTCTGTCTTCTCTCCGTGCTTGTGCAATAGAAAAATCTGTCTCATGGGCATATTTAATCAGCTGTGGATTAAGGCTATGTTCCAAGCCTCGTAATGTTCCATAATTACTTGAAGGCGGTGTTGAACCTGCAACAAAGGGGGATTTATTTATTAACGAGCCTTTCCTCCCCTGCCCTTTGAAAACAATACTTACTAAAAGAGATATTATTATTTATTCAATCATTTACAAGATGAATATTTGGCAAACTTTTATATAGGCATCTCACACTACTATTTAGAAAAACAATTCAAATCTATGATTTATCAGTATCTTGAATAAGTTTTTTTTTTTTAACACGTCGGCCGTTTCCCACTGAGGCAGGGTGACCCAAAATGAAAGAAAAATCTTTCATCATCATTCAACACTTTCACCATCACTCAAACATAATCACTGTCTTTGCAGAGGTCCTCAGACACAATAGCTTAGACGTCCCTCCAAACTGCCAATATCCCAAACCCCTCCATTAAAGTGCAGGCACTGTAGTACTGTACTTCCCATTTCCAGGACTCAAGTCCAGATAACTGGTTTTCCTGAATCCCTTCACAAAATATTACCCTGCTCACACTCCAACAGCTTGTCAGGTCCCAAAAACCATTCGTCTCCATTCACTCCTATCTAACATGCTCACACATGCTTGCTGGAAGTCCAAGCCCCTCGCACACAAAACCTCCTTTACCCCATCCTTCCAACCTTTTCGGGGATGACCTCTGCCCCGTCTTCCTTGTCCTACAGATTTATACGCTCTAAATGACCAAACCACCTCAACAGCCCCTCTTCAGCCCTCTGACTAATACTTTTAGTAACTCCACACCTCCTCCTAATTTCCACACTACAAATTCTCTGAATATTTACACCACACATTGCACTTAGACACGACATCTCCACTGCCTCGAGCCGCCTCCTCACTGCAGCATTTACAACCCATGCTTCAAACCCCTATAAGAGTGTTGGTACCACTATACTCTCAAACATCCCCATCTTTGCCTCCATGGATAACATTCTTTGTCTCCACAGATACCTCAACACACCACTCACCTTTTTTCCTTCATCAATTCTATGGTTAACCTCATCCTTCATAATCCCATCCTCTGACAAGTCAACTCCCAAATATCTGAAAACAGTCACTTCTTCCATACTCCCTCCCTCCAATGTGATATCCATTTTTTTTTTCTTTACCTAAATCATTTGATACCCTCGTCACCTTACTCTTATCTATGTTCATTTTCAACTTTCTACCATTACACACCCTCCCAAATTAGTCCACTAACCTTTGCAATTTTTCTTTAGAATCCCCCAAAAGGACAGTATCATCAGTAAAATGTAACTGTGTCAATTCCCATTTTGTACAAATTTGATTCTCCATAATTTAATCCCACCCCTCTCCCCAACACCCTAGCATTTACTTCTTTTACAACCCCATCTATATATATGTTAAACAACTATGGTGACATCACACATCCCTGTCTATGACCTACCTTGAGTCTCACTATCCTCATAAAAACTCTTTACAACATTTGGTAACTTATTACCTATTCCATACACTTGCAACATCTGCCACATTGCTCCCCTATCCACTCTACCATATTTTATTTTATTTTTATTAACACATCGGCCGATTCCCACCAAGGCAGGGTGGCCCGAAAAAGAAAAACTTTCGTCATCATTCACTCAATCACTGTCTTGCCAGAGGGGTGCTTTACACTACAGTTATAAAACTGTAACATTAACACCCCTCCTTCAGAGTGCAGACACTGTACTTCCCATCTCCAGGACTCAAGTCCGGCCTGCCGGTTTCCCTGAATCCCTTCATAAATGTTACTTTGCTCACACTCCAACAGCACGTCAAGTATTAAAAACCATTTGTCTCCATTCACTCCTATCAAATACGCACACGCATGCTTGATGGAAATCCAAGCCCCTCGCACACAAAACCTCTTTTACCCCCTCCCTCCAACCTTTCCTAGGCCGACCCCTACCCCGCCTTCCCTCCACTACAGATTTATACATTCTCTAGGTCATTCTGTTTCGTTCCATTCTCTCTACATGTCCGAACCACCTCAACAACCCCTCCTCAGCCCTCTGGATAATAGTTTTGGTAATCCCGCACCTCCTCCTAATTTCCAAACTCCAAATTCTCTGCATTATATTCACACCACACATTGACCTCAGATATGACATCTCCACTGTCTCCAGCCTTCTCCTCGTTGCGACATTCATCACCCATGCTTCACACCCATATAAGAGTGTTGGTATAACTATACTCTCATACATTCCCCTCTTAACTTCCATGGACAAAGTTCTTTGTCTCCACAGACTCCGAAGTGCACCACTCACCCTTTTCCCCTCATCAATTCTATGATTCACCTTATCCTTCATAGACCCATCTGCTGACATGTCCACTCCCAAATATCTGAATACATTCACCTCCTCCATACTCTCTCCCTCCAATCTGATATCCAATCTTTCGTCACCTAATCTTTTTGTTATCCTCATCACCTTACTCTTTCCTATATTCACTTTCAATTTTCTTCTTTTACATACCTTACCAAATTCATCCACCAACCTCTGCAACTTCTCTTCAGAATCTCCCAAAAGCACAGTGTCATCAGCAAAAAGCAACTGTGACAACTCCCACTTTGTATTTGATTCTTTGTCTTTTAACCCCACACCTCTTGCCAAGACCCTCGCATTCACTTCTCTTACAACCCCATCTATAAATATATTGAACAACCACGGTGACATCACACATCCCTGTCTAAGGCCTACTTTTACCGAGAAATAATCTCCCTCTCTCCTACACACTCTAACCTGAGCCTCACTATCCTCATAAAAGCTCTTCATTGCTTTCAGTAACCTACCTCCTATTCCATACACATGCAACATCTGCCACATTGCCCCCTTATCCACCCTATCATACGCCTTTTCCAAATCCATAAATGCCACAAAAACCTCTACCATATGCCTTTTCTAAATCCATAAATGCAATGAAAACTTCCCTACCTTTATCTAAATACTGTTCACATATACGTATACTACAATGTAAACACCTGATTTACACATCCCCCAACCCATTCTAAAGCCTCCCTGCTCATCTACAATCCTGCTCTCTGTCTTACCTCTAATTCTTTCAATAATTACCCTACCATACACTTTACCTGGTATACTCAGTAAACTATAAAAAAAAAAATGCATATTTAAGGCTATAGATTGAAACCCTTGAACTCACACTATGAAGACATAAGTGTATGGACCCAGCTATGGCGCTGGGTCCATTTCTAATAAGCTCAAGATTTAAACATTTATAATTAGTGTTGCTAGGTAATAGGTTGGTAGACAGCAACCACCCAGGGAGATACTACCGTCCTGCCAAGTGAGTGTAAAATGGAAACCTTTAATTGTTTTACATGATGGTAGGATTGCTGGCCTTAGGTAGTAGGTTGGTAGACAGCAACCACCCAGGGAGGTACTACCGTCCTGCCAAGTGAGTGTAAAATGGAAGCCTGTAATTGTAGGATTGCTGTAATGGTAGGATTGCTAGTGTCTTTTTTCTGTCTCATAAACATGCAAGATTTCAGGTATGTCTTGCTACTTCTCCCTACACTTAGGTCACACTACACATACATGTACAAGCATATACAGTGGTACCTCGACATACGAGCAACTCCCAACTCGAACAATTATATATACACATCCCTGTGTGCTTTTTATTTTCTTACTGGTTCTTGTTCTTGTTTATTTCCTTTTATCTGCATGGAAAGTGGAACAAAATTCTTCCTCTGTAAGCCATGCGTGTTGTAAGAGACAACTAAAATGCCGGGAGCGAGGGGCTAGTAACCCCTTTTCCTGTATACATTACTAAATTTAAAAAGAGAAACTTTCGTTTTTCTTTTTAGGTCACTCTGCCTCAGTGGGATATGGTCGGTTTGATGAAAAAAAAAAATAGTGTTGGGGTCTTTCAAGTTCCAATCATAAATGAAGCCATACAAACACAAAACCATCGAATTATGAGATGAGACAGCTGATAATTGAAAGCAGGCTCACTCTTAAGATCAAGGTAAATACTGCATGAGACAAGAGACAGTAAGGCAGAAGAACTTGTTCCTGATTGTATCAAGATAGTGCACTGTTGATAAGCTGAGCCTGTACATATGTTACTAATTATTCCTGATTTACAAGGCAAACAAGTGTAAACAGAGTACTGGAAATTTTAAATGGTTGGGATGTATTTTTCTCAAATGGCCTAGTTACAGTGTTGAAGTACTCGGAAACAGTAACCCCAAAATGAGACAAACAAGAATGCAATAAGGATAACATAAAAGAGTACTGAACTTTTATACTTCTAGCATAAATATGGCTTATAAAACAAGCAGCATCAAGCCAATATATTTTTCCTTTAAATTGCCTAATCATAATCATACCTCTTTCTGTTCTGGATTCATCCAGAGGTTTGTCAGCATGAATAACCCGAGTGAGTTTGTCCATCCAGTCCTCTAAGTCAGCCTCACTCTCTGCAGATAGCATGACAGACTTTCCACATTCGGATATCTGCAACTCAAAGCAGCACTTCCCACGCCGTGGATTCTGAAAATGCAAAAAAAAATAATTTTAAATAATTATAAATTTCTTATCCAACTGCAAAATATCTGAATCTACCTACAATATCAATACATTCAAAAAAAAAAAAAAATTGTATTAAACAGTTGAACAAAGACAGACGATTTCAAGAAGAAATTTGGCCACTTCCTGCAGGAGTAACCAGGTCGTGATGGATATGTAGGCCTGCAGGTCACTGTCAGAAACAGCCTGATTAACCAAGAACTCAACAATGAAGCCTGACTTCAAAAGAATTCTCAAAACGTATGACATGTATGTCTCAATTTGATCTCTGCCAGCTATAAGCATGATACGTATGTAGGTTGCAATGGGAAATGACTACTTTAAAGGACACTCAAACAATACTGCCGTGGTAGAAGATGCATACCAAATACAGTGGACCCCCGAGTTTCGTAAACCCCGGAAATCGTACATTTATGTAAGTATAATATTGTAAGTAATTGTGGAAAAGTATTTTTGGGGGTCTGAAATAGACTAACCTACGTGACATTTTTTCTTAAGGGGGTAAATTCGTTCGGTAATGGCACTTGAGCAGACTTCAAGAGTGAAGTTTTTACGAAACTCGGGGGTCCACTGTAATCAGCAGATTAAGTTGTTACAAGAAGAAATCAATCATATAGCAAAATGTTTATTTCTTAAATAAAAAAAAATAATAAAGTACAGTGGACCCCCAGTTTTCGTAATTAATTCGTTCCATAATGCTGTTCAAGTGCCGTTATCAAACAAATTTGTTCCCATAAGGAATAATGTAAATTAGATTAGTCCTTTTAAACCCCCAAAATTACACTTACAAAAGCACTTACAAAAATACACTTACATAATTGTTCGAGTTTGGAGCAGTATGAAAACTGGGGGTCCACTGTATATCATTTTAAATTATGGGTATGAAGTTTAAAATGACGAACATAGTATGTAACCACTTAGAACATGACAACTGCAGCATCAATAAGCCAGCAGATGCTGCTGTTATAGCCCACCATAGGGCCAACAACTCCATTTTGGACCTCCATGGCTAAAGCTCTCGCTTCACACGGCGAGGGCCTGGGTTCGATTCCCAGCCAGGGCAGAAACATTGGGCGTGTTTCTTTACACCTGTTGTCTATGTTCCCCATCAGTAAAATGGGTACCTGGGTGTTAGTCGACTGGTGTGAGTCGCATCCTAGGACACTGACCTAATCTGCCCGAAATGCTCAGCATAACAAGGGACTTTCTATATACAGTGGCCCCTCGGTTAACGAATACCCTGGAAATCGTGCAATTATGTAAGTATAATTTTGTAAGTTCTTGTGGAAGTGTATTTTTGGGGGTCTGAAATAGACTAACCTACGTGAAAATTTTCCTTAAGGGAGTAAATTCGTTCGGTAATGGCACTTGAGCAGACTTCAGGAGTGAAGTTTTTACGAAACTCGGGGGTCCACTGTAGTAGTATGTCATTGATGTCAGCTAGGCCTGTATACCATGTACATGTACTTGTAGTAAATAAAGATATTATTATTATTATAGTGCTAGCCTCACTGAACGGGTTATCACAAGACAAAGACCTGTGTCTGGAAATTCACCCTGACGAATAAACCAGCACCACCACATAATAAATATGAAATTATTTACTTTTTAAGGAAAAATGCAAGACTCTGACCATAATACCGTACATCAAATAAGGCAACCATCTTGTATGCTAAGACACAAAAGCTTAAATACACTAGACAAATGTGAGTCTGATAATATCTGTACTGTTAGTTAAGATACATGAAGAATAAACTACAGTAGAAAGACCAATTGACTCTGGTCACCCAAAATCACTAAACTAATGACACACTCTTAAAAGGGGTGCAAGAGTTTTATTCCTTCATACTGGCCAGTGGCCAGATATCCTGGGTGACTGCCTGATCAAACAAAATAATGTAAACATGTTGCCAGGTGTTTTAGATGCATTCAATAATGAAAAAATGCTCTTTTCCACCCGTCGGCGATTCTCACTAATCACACCAGGTCAGGAACCTAAGAGCCTTACAAATGGGGCCCTCCTTTACTATATACTGCAATAGAGGTAAAAATAACAGATTTATAACCATGCACAATGCATACAGATCTGTGAGATATTCATACTCACTTTGGATATTTGTGTGCAGAAGTCCATCACAATAGTCCCTTTAGGGTCATGTTTTCTTTCATCTTTATGAAATTCAAGGAGGTAAGTGCCATCAACTTCTTGCCTGCAATAAAAATTTATACTTTACATTTCCTTTTATGAACTGAAGCTACTCTCCACCTTTTTTGGATCAAATTTGGTTACCACCCATTTCCCAGGCAAGATGTTTATCTATGGAGGCAAAATGAGGAATGTATCAGAGTATAATGGTACTAACCCTATTATATGGGTGAGAGATACGGGCTTTAAGCATTTCATTGAGGAAGAGGATGGAGGCAATGGAGACACCATGTTTGAGAGAATTTTTTTTTTTTTAACATGTCGATATTTCCCACCGAGGCAGGGTGACCCAAAAAAAAATTTTTTTTTTTTTTTTTTTTATTAACACATCGGCCGATTCCCACCAAGGCAGGGTGGCCCGAAAGAGAAAAACTTTCATCATCATTCACTCCATCACTGTCTTGCCAGAGGGGTGCTTTACACTACAGTTATAAAACTGCAACATAAACACCCCTCCTTCAGAGTGCAGACACTGTACTTCCCATCTCCAGGACTCAAGTCCGGCCTGCCGGTTTCCCTGAATCCCTTCATAAATGTTACTTTGCTCACACTCCAACAGCACGTCAAGTATTAAAAACCATTTGTCTCCATTCACTCCTATCAAATACGCTCACACATGCTTGCTGGAAGTCAAAGCCCCTCGCACACAAAACTTCCTTTACCCCCTCCCTCCAACCTTTCCTAGGCCGACCCCTACCCCGCCTTCCCTCCACTACAGATTTATACACTCTCGAAGTTATTCTGTCTCGTTCCATTCTCTCTACATGTCCGAACCACCTCAACAACCCCTCCTCAGCTCTCTGGATAATAGTTTTGGTAATCCCGCACCTCCTCCTAATTTCCAAACTCCGAATTCTCTGCATTATGTTCACACCACACATTGACCTCAGACATGACATCTCCACTGCCTCCAGCCTTCTCCTCGTTGCAACATTCATCACCCATGCTTCACACCCATATAAGAGTGTTGGTATAACTATACTCTCATACATTCCCTTCTTTACTTCCATGGACAAAGTTCTGTCTCCACAGACTCCGAAGTGCTCCACTCACCCTTTTTCCCTCATCAATTCTATGATTTACCTCATCCTTCATAGACCCATCTGCTGACATGTCCACTCCCAAATATCTGAATACATTCACCTCCTCCATACTCTCCCTCCAATCTGATATCAATCTTTCGTCACCTAATCTTTTGTTATCCTCATCACCTTACTCTTTCCTATATTCACTTTCAATTTTCTTCTTTTACACACCTACCAAATTCATCCACCAACCTCTGCAACTTCTCTTCAGAATCTCCCAAAAGCACAGTGTCATCAGCAAAAAGCAACTGTGACAACTCCCACTTTGTATTTAATTCTTTATCTTTTAACCCCACACCTCTTGCCAAGACCCTCGCATTCACTTCTCTTACAACCCCATCTATAAATATATTGAACAACCATGGTGACATCACACATCCTTGTCTAAGGCCCACTTTTACTGGAAAATAGTCCCCTTCCCTCCTACACACTCTAACTTGAGCCTCACTATCCTCATAAAAACTCTTCACTGCTTTCAGTAACCTACCTCCTATTCCATACACCTGCAACATCTGCCACATTGCCCCCCTATCCATCCTATCATATGCCTTTTCCAAATCCATAAATGCCACAAAAACCTCTTTACCCTTATCCAAATACTGTTCACCTATATGTTTCACTGTAAACACTTGGTCTACACACCCACTACCTTTCCTAAAGCCCCCTTGTTCATCTGCTATCCTGCTTTCTGTCTTACTCTTAATTCTTTCAATAATAACTCTCCCATACACTTTACCAGGTACACTCAACAGAGTTATCCCCCTGTAATTTTTGCACTCTCTTTTGTCCCCTTTGCCTTTATACAATGGAACAATACACGCTCTCTGCCAATCCCTAGGTACCTTACCCTCTTCCATACATTTATTAAATAATAGCACGAGAAGAAGAAAAACTTTATAAAACTGGGTTGTCTGAATGTGCGTGGATGTAGTGCGGATGATAAGAAAGAGATGATTGCCGATGTTATGAATGAAAAGAAGTTGGATGTCCTGGCCCTAAGCGAAACAAAGCTGAAGGGGGTAGGCGAGTTTCAGTGGGGAGAAATAAATGGGATTAAGTCAGGAGTATCTGAGAGAGTTAGAGCTAAGGAAGGGGTAGCAATAATGTTGAAGGATCAGTTATGGAAGGAAAAGAGGGAATATAAATGTGTAAATTCAAGGATTATGTGGATTAAAATAAGGGTCGGATGCGAAAAGTGGGTCATAATAAGCGTGTATGCACCTGGAGAAGAGGAGTGTAGAGGAGAGAGAGATTTTGGGAGATGTTAAGCGAATGTATAGGAACTTTTGAACCAAATGAGAGAGTAATTGTGGTAGGGGACCTAAATGCTAAAGTGGGAGAAACATGCAGAGAGGGTGTAGTAGGTAAGTTTGGGGTGCCAGGTGTAAATGATAATGGGAGCCCTTTGATTGAACTTTGTATAGAAAGGGGTTTAGTTATAGGTAATACATATTTTAAGAAAAAGAGTATAAATAAGTATACAAGATATGATGTAGGGCGTAATGACAGTAGTTTGTTGGACTATGTATTGGTAGATAAAAGACTGTTGAGTAGACTTAAGGATGTACATGTTTATAGAGGGCCACAGATATATCAGATCACTTTTTAGTTATAGCTACAGTGGGAGTAAAAGGTAGATGGGATACAAGGAAAATAGAATCAGTAAGTAAAAGAGGTGAAGGTTTATAAACTAAAGAGGAGGCAGTTAGGGTAAGATATAAACAACTATTGGAGGATAGATGGGCTAGTGAGAGTGTAGGCAATGGGGTCGAAAATGTATGGGGTAGATTTAAAAATGTAGTGTTAGAGTGTTCAGCAGAAGTTTGTGGTTACAGGCGAGTGGGTGCGGGAGGGAAGAGGAGCGATTGGTGGAATGATGATGTAAAGAGAGTAGTAAGGGAGAAAAGTTAGCATATGAGAGGTTTTTACAAAGTAGAAGTGATGCAAGGAGGGAAGAGTATATGGAGAGAAAAAGAGAGGTTAAAGAGTGGTGAAGCAATGTAAAAGAGAGCAGATGAGAGAGTGGGTGAGATGTTATCAGCAAATTTTGTTGAAAATAAGAAAAAGTTTTGGAATGAGATTAATAAGTTGAGGAAGCCTAGAGAACAAATGGATTTGACAGTTAAAAATAGGAGAGGAGAGTTATTAAATGGAGAGTTAGAGGTATCGGGAAGATGGAGAGAATATTTTGAGGATTTGTTAAATGTTGATGAAGACAGGGAAGCTGTGATTTCGTGTGTAGGGAAAGGAGGAATAACATCTTGTAGGAGTGTGGAAGAGCCAGTTGTGGGTGTAGGGAAGTTCGTGAGGCAGTGGGTAGAATGAAAGGGGTAAGGCAGCTGGGATTGATGGGATAAAGATAGAAATGTTAAAAGCAGGTGGGGATATAATTTTGGAGTGGTTGGTGCTATTATTTAATAAATGTATGGAAGAGGGTAAGGTACCTAGGGATTGGCAGAGAGCGTGTATTGTTCCTTTGTATAAAGGCAAAGGGGACAAAAGAGAGTGCAAAAATTATAGGGGAATAAGTCTGTTGAGTGTACCTGGTAAAGTGTATGGTAGAGTTATTATTGAAAGAATTAAGAGTAAAACAGAGAAGCAGGATAGCAGATGAACAAGGGGCTTTAGGAAAGGTAGGGGTGTGTAGACCAAGTGTTTACAGTGAAACATATAGGTGAACAGTATTTGGATAAGGGTAAAGAGGTTTTGTGGCATTTATGGATTTGGAAAAGGCGTATGATAGGGTAGATAGGGGGCAATGTGGCAGATGTTGCAGGTGTATGGAATAGGAGGAAGGTTACTGAAAGCAGTGAAGAGTTTTTATGAGGATAGTGAGGCTCAGGTTAGAGTGTGTAGGAGGGAAGGGGACTATTTCCCAGTAAAAGTGGGCCTTAGACAAGGATGTGTGATGTCACCGTGGTTGTTCAATATATTTATAGATGGGGTTGTAAGAGAAGTGAATGCGAGGGTCTTGGCAAGAGGTGTTGGGCTAAAAGATAAAGAAGCAAATACAAAGTGGGAGTTGTCACAGTTGCTTTTGCTGATGACACTGTGCTTTTGGGAGATTCTGAAGAGAAGTTGCAGAGGTTGGTGGATGAATTTGGTAGGGTGTGTAAAAGAAGAAAATTGAAAGTGAATATAGGAAAGAGTAAGGTGATGAGGATAACAAAAAGAATAGGTGACGAAAGATTGGATATCAGATTGGAGGGAGAGAGTATGGAGGAGGTGAATGTATTCAGATATTTGGGAGTGGACATGTCGGCGGATGGGTCTATGAAGGATGAGGTGAATCATAGAATTGATGAGGGGAAAAGGGTGAGTGGAGCACTTCGAAGTCTGTGGAGACAAAGAACCTTGTCCATGGAAGTAAAGAGGGAATGTATGAGAGTATAGTTATACCAACGCTCTTATATGGGTGTGAAGCATGGGTGATGAATGTTGCAACGAGGAGAAGGCTGGAGGCAGTGGAGATGTCATGTCTGAGGTCAATGTGTGGTGTGAATATAATGCAGAGAATTCGGAGTTTGGAAATTAGGAGGAGGTGCGGGATTACCAAACGATTGTCCAGAGAGCTGAGGAGGGGTTGTTGAGGTGGTTTGGACATGTAGAGAGAATGGAACGAGACAGAGTGACTTCGGAGTGTATAAATCTGTAGTGGAGGGAAGGAGGGGTAGGGGTCGGCCTAGGAAAGGTTGGAGGGAGGGGTAAAGGAAGTTTTGTGTGCGAGGGCTTGGACTTCCAGCAAGCATGTGTGAGCGTATTTGATAGGAGTGAATGGAGGCATATGGTTTTAATACTTGACGTGCTGTTGGAGTGTGAGCAAAGTAACATTTATGAAGGGATTCAGGAAACCGGCAGGCCGGACTTGAGTTCTGGAGATGGGAAGTACAGTGCCGGCACTCTGAAGGAGGGGTGTTAATGTTGCAGTTTTATAACTGTAGTGTAAAGCACCCTTCTGGCAAGACAGTGATGGAGTGAATGATGATGAAAGTTTTTCTTTTTCGGGCCACCCTGCCTTGGTGGGAATCGGCTGATGTGTTAATAAAAAAAAAAAAATAGCACTAACCACTCCAAAACTATATCCCCACCTGCTTTTAACATTTCTATCTTTATCCCATCAATCCCAGCTGCCTTACCCCCTTTCATTCTACCCACTGCCTCACGAACTTCCCCCACACTCACAACTGGCTCTTCCACACTCCTACAAGATGTTATTATGCACAGAATTTGAAACACAGAAATCAGAAAGTGTACTGTGAAGAAAAGCATTATTCAGAGGGCAGAGGAGCGGCCACTGAGGTGGTGTGAGTATTTAGAGAGGAAGGAGCAGCACAGGATGACCAAAAGGTGAGTAAATCCTCGAGAGGAAGAAAGGAAGGGTGGGGATCCTCCCAAGACGGGTTGGAAGGATGGTGAAATAGAGGTTTTCAGTGTGTGAGCATGTTAGGTTGAGATGAACGAGAACCCACAGTTTTAGGGATCTGATGTGCTATTGCAGAGTGAGCTAGTTAATATTTATTAAGGGATTCAGGGAAATTGGAAACCTGGACTTGAGTTCTGGAAGCAGGAAGAACAGTGCCTACAATCTGCAGGAGCTCTAGGATATTACAGTTCGGAGGGGTCATTTGAAATGTGATGTTTGTGGCAAGACAACTATTAAATGAATGATGGTGATTGGCAATTTCTTTGGTTGGAGATGGCCAATATGGTACAAAAAAAGTACTACATTTAAATTTACT
This sequence comes from Cherax destructor, assembly GCA_009830355.1. Taxonomy (NCBI): domain Eukaryota; kingdom Metazoa; phylum Arthropoda; class Malacostraca; order Decapoda; family Parastacidae; genus Cherax; species Cherax destructor. The sequence continues at coordinate 19,021 of WNWK01013896.1, read as the reverse complement.
ACAGTAGCTAACCTTAGACATGCAAATCTTCTCTTAAATGTCTTGGAAGAGAAATTGCCAAATATCTTCTCATTTCCACTTTCTGGACCCTTCAGGAGGTAACCTTTCTTTAATATATTCTCACCATTAGTCAAAATAGCCTGAAAAATAAAAAAAAAATAATTAACCGTGTATTAAAAAATTACCTTTTATATAAAATGTTGTATCTGTAAATGAAATATTCTGTAACAGAGGCAGAATAACATAATAATTTTGGATCAACTATTATAGTCATGCATATTAATACTATTCTGTTGAAAAGTCAACACAACATTAAAATATTGCAATGAATATTCTGCTAAAGAACAATTGTACTAATTTCCCATGATGTGAAAACAGCATCAAAGAAGTAAAGAAACAGAGGAAGAAGGTGGAGGAGGAGGAGAAGGCGGCAGGCGAGTAGGAGGAGGAAGAGGCAGGATAGGAAGAGGAGGAGGCAAGAGAAGAGGAGGAGGAGGGGAGGAAGAAGAGGGGGAGGGTGAGGAGGACAAGGAGGAGGAGGATGAAGACGAGGAGGAGGACGAGGAGAGAGAAGGAGAAAGAAAAGGAGGAATAGGACAAGCAGAAGGAATAGGAGGAATAAGGATAAAAGGAGGAGGAGGAGGAGGAGAAGACAATACTTACAAGATCCCCTTGCTCAATGTCAGTGTCCACTTCATAAACTTGTTCCTTCAGATCATCAACACGGGGTAATCTGAAACCAGGAAGACAATTAAAAATTTGTATAAAATATAAAATTACCCCTTTATTTGCTTTCCTTTCATTATATCAAAATTGCACATAGTAGTGATTATTATTATTTTAATTACTATTTTTTTTTTTTTCAACAAGTCGGCTGTCTCCCACCGAGGCAGGGTGACCCAAAAAGAAAGAAAATCCCCCAAAAGAAAATACTTTCATCATCATTCAACACTTTCACGACACTCATACATAATCACTGTCTTTGCAGAGGTGCTCAGATACGACAGCTGAGAATAGTCCCTCCCAGCTGTCACTATCCCAGACCCCTCCTTTAAAGTGCAGGCATTGTACAGTGGACCCCCGAGTTTCGTAAACCCCGGAAATCATACACTTATGTAAGTATAATATTGTAAGTGCTTGTGGAAGTGTATTTTTGGGCGTCTGAAATAGACTAACCTACGTGATATTTTTCCTTAAAAGAGTAAATTCGTTCGGTAATGGCGCTTGAGCAGACTTCAGGAGTGAAGTTTTTACGAAACTCGGGGGTCCACTGTACTTCCCATTTCCAGGACTCAAGTCCAACTAAATCAATTAACTGGTTTCCCTGAATCCCTTCACTAAATGTTACCCTGCTCACACTCCAACAGCTCTTCAGGTCCCAAAAACCATTCATCTCCATTCACTCCTATCTAACACGCTCACACATGCTTGCTGGAAGTCCAAGCTCCTCGCCCACAAAACCTCCTTTACCCCCTCCCTCCAACCTTTTCTAGGACGACCCCTACCCCGCCTTCCTTCCCCTACAGATTTACACGCTCTCCAAGTCATTCTACTTTGATCCATTCTCTCTAAATGACCAAACCACCTCAACAACCCCTCTTCAGCCCTCTGACAAATACTTTTAGTAACTCCACACCTCCTCCTAATTTCCACACTCCGAATTTTCTGCATAATATTTACACCACACATTGCCCATAGACAGGACATCTCCACTGCCTCCAGCTGCCTCCTCGCTGCAGCATTTGCAACCCATGCTTCACACCCATATAAGAGTGTTGGTACCACTATTCTTTCGTACATTCCCTTCTTTGCCTCCATGGATAACGTTTTTTGTCTCCACAGATACCTCAACGCACCACTCACCTTTTTTTCTTCATCAATTCTATGGTTAACCTCATCCTTCATAAACCCATCCGCTGACACGTCAACTCCCAAATATCTGAAAACATTTACTTCTTCCATAATCCCTCTCTCCAATGTGATATCCAATTTTTCTTTATTTAAATCGTTTGATACCCTCATCACCTTACTCTTATCTATGTTCACTTTCAACTTTCTACCTTTACACACTATTACATGTATTATTATTATAATATTCATGGAGGAAGCGCTAAATTTGTAGGGGTCATACAGCACCTGGGGAATGGAAGGCATTAATGCTCATTCAAGGAATTGGAGCACAGGTCCAATTCCTTGAATTGGACCAAGGATCAAGAACCCCTCACCAACATCAATGCATGTCCTTGAGGGGGACAACCAAGTTTATGATGATCTACAGAGGAAATTTTTAATCTCACATACTTAGGCTGACAACCACTATTAAACTTTTTTAAAGCACATACTCAACATGCTTGCTTATTTTGCAATTTCAGCCTTATGTCTTACACTACAGTTATAGCTGCTCATAAAAAATAAAAGTCACAATGCCATGTTAAAAAATTTTTACAAATAACCTGCAGGTTGAAGAGGAAACTTTAGATGTTTCAGTTCATCCTCAGCCAGTATCAAGTCACAAGTGACTTGTTGAACCAACTATAGGTGTTAACCCTTTCAGGGTTATTGACGTACTAGTACGGCTTACGCGCTGGGGTTATTGACGTACTAGTACGCCTAAATTCTAGCGCCTTCAAATTAAGCTCGAAATGGCTGGTAGGCCTAGTGGTGAGAGAATGGGTCTGCGTGGTCAGTGTGCGCAATAGGAAAAAAATCGGGGAGCCAGTGGTGCATTGTGGAAACGCCATGTTAGTACACATTCTTCACCATGCCTGGCGGTAAGAAACTCCTCACTCCTTGGCGAATTGGGACACTTTTGTTCCCCAGTGACAGTTCTAACACCAATGAGAGTGTCAGTGGTGATAAGTTTCAAGGTTTTGAGGCGGTTGTGACCGAAACTAATGACCATAATACCGGTAATATTGAGGAAAACCCAGACAACCCTCAGCCTTCCACCTCCGGTGCTGTGGCATCTTGTTCACGCTCAATTGTACCAGAACGAAAGAGGAAACTGTTATTTACTCATATCACAGACTCTGATGTGAGCAATGGTGATGATAGTGATAGTGAATATGAACTCCAAGCTCTTCAAAACAGTTCCAGTAGCGAGAGTGGAGTGGAATATTCTCCAGTGAAGCGTCAGTATATACGACGGTATATGCGCTCTGGTAGCGTGCCATATGCTGTTCCAAGGGGAAGGAGTACATCTCGGAGTACATCCCGTGGGCGTACAACAGGAAGTAATAGTGAAAATGACAATGATAGTGTTGCAATTGGAATGAGAAATGCGCAAGCATCTGTTAGTGGTAGTGGTGGTGGTGCCAGGCGCGAGACACCAGCAGTGGACCACGCTGGCACTGACGCTGCTGAGTCAGCTCAGCTACAACAAAGCCAACCCTCACCCACCCACCAACCCCCACAACCACAACCTCCACTTCCACAACCCCCAAAACCACAACCACCACTTCCACAACCCCCACAACCACCTGTAAATATCCAGTACCCACCAGCAGACCGCACCTGGGATTGGCAAGAAGCTGACAATTTTATTCCCAGTCCACATCAGTTTGATGAAAGTCAATGTGGAATACGCCCATCTTGTCCACTTGGGAACAATGCCACTGAACTGGAATGCTTTGAATTATTCTTTGATGAACCCCTGATGGATATTATTGTCAGGGAAAGCAACAGACACTTCGAGTACACCATGGCAAACACAATACTTTCACCAACATCACGCCTCAACAGGTGGAAAGAGACAACTGTGGCTGAGATGTATCTTTTCTTTGCCACAATAATGCTTATGCCACATGTGTATAAGCACAGTGTCAAATCATACTGGTCGATAGACCGTCTGATTGCAACACCAGGTTTCAGTGATATAATATCAGTGAATCGATTTGTGCTACTGCTAAGGATGCTCCACTTCTCAGACAAAACCAGGCCTGACAGAAACGACAGGTTATATAAGATTAGAAATGTGTTTCTGTATCTGAAAGAGAAATTCAATATGCATTTTTATCCCTTCAGGAAGCTTGTTATTGACGAGTCACTGATTCTGTTCAAAGGTAGACTGTCGTTCAAGCAGTATATACCAAGCAAGAGGAAACGCTTTGGTATAAAGTTATTTGTGCTTTGTGATTGCTACAGTGGTATTGTATTGGATATTATTGTGTACACTGGAAGTTATACATTGCAAGATACCAGGAGGTTATTGGGTATCTCTGGTGATGTGGTTAGAACAATGATGGAACCATATCTTGGTTTTTTTTTTATTTTTTTATTAACACATCGGCCGATTCCCACCAAGGCAGGGTGGCCCGAAAAAGAAAAACTTTCATCATCATTCACTCCATCACTGTCTTGCCAGAGGGGTGCTTTACACTACAGTTATAAAACTGCAACATTAACACCCCTCCTTCAGAGTGCAGACACTGTACTTCCCATCTCCAGGACTCAAGTCCGGCCTGCCAGTTTCCCTGAATCCCTTCATAAATGTTACTTTGCTCACACTCCAACAGCACGTCAAGTATTAAAAACCATTTGTCTCCATTCACTCCTATCAAATACGCTCACACATGCTTGCTGGAAGTCCAAGCCCCTCGCACACAAAACTTCCTTTACCCCCTCCCTCCAACCTTTCCTAGGCCGACCCCTACCCCGCCTTCCCTCCACTACAGATTTATACACTCTCGAAGTTATTCTGTCTCGTTCCATTCTCTCTACATGTCCGAACCACCTCAACAACCCCTCCTCAGCTCTCTGGATAATAGTTTTGGTAATCCCGCACCTCCTCCTAATTTCCAAACTCCGAATTCTCTGCATTATATTCACACCACACATTGACCTCAGACATGACATCTCCACTGCCTCCAGCCTTCTCCTCGTTGCAACATTCATCACCCATGCTTCACACCCATATAAGAGTGTTGGTATAACTATACTCTCATACATTCCCTTCTTTATTTCCATGGACAAAGTTCTTTGTCTCCACAGACTCCGAAGTTCTCCACTCACCCTTTTTCCCTCATCAATTCTATGATTCACCTCATCCTTCATAGACCCATCTGCTGACATGTCCACTCCCAAATATCTGAATACATTCACCTCCTCCATACTCTCTCCCTCCAATCTGATATCCAATCTTTCGTCACCTAATCTTTTTGTTATCCTCATCACCTTACTCTTTCCTATATTCACTTTCAATTTTCTTCTTTTACACACCCTACCAAATTCATCCACCAACCTCTGCAACTTCTCTTCAGAATCTCCCAAAAGCACAGTGTCATCAGCAAAAAGCAACTTGGTAAGGGGCATATATTATATACTGATAACTGGTACACAAGCCCCTCCCTCAGTGATTTTTTGCGAGTGAACTTGACAGATGTGTGTGAAACAGTGCGTGGAAATCGTAAGCATATGCCTAGGTTCAATGCAGGCACTCATAGAGGTCAGGTGCAGGCGTTTGCTGCCAATGACATCATGGCAATTCGGTGGCATGACAAACGAGATGTCACACTGTTGTCATCAATTCACCCTAACGAAATGACAGACACTGGCAGGGTGAGTAGAGAGACCGATGAACCCATTCTAAAACCTGCATCTGTGATGGATTACTCCCTCAATATGCAATTAGTGGACAAATGTGACATGCAAATTGGGTTTGCTGATTGTGTTCGCAAGAGTTACAAGTGGTACATAAAACTCTTTTTTCACATTCTGGACATTACCATGCTCAATGCTTATAATATTTATAAGTTGAAGACCACAAACAAACAACCATATGGCGAATTTTGTTTGTCTGTCATCAGACAAATAATATTCAAGTACCAAGGAGCAACACCTTCAATAGAAACCCGCCCAACACCAAGTCATCAACACCTACCCTCTCGTCTGAGGCCTGGTGGTGAACACTTCCTAACAAAACTGCCTGCTACTGCTTGCAAGAAAAAGGCTCAGAAGAGGAGTTTTGTCTGTGCACATACAAAAAACGCCCACAACAACGCAAAGACACTCGTTTTATGTGTGTGGAATGTGAAACACCACTGTGCATGGAACCATGTTTCAGAGACTTCCACAGGCTGCAGAACTTCTAGGAACATGTCCAGTGACTCTATGTATGTATATATATGATTGAACAATATAAATAACTAATATTTGTTATTGTAAAAATTTGTAAATACATTGTGTAAACAAATTAGTGATAAGAAACTTCATGTGAATATTGTGTAATAAATAGTGAGTGAATATTTGAAAAACAGCACTTATATTGGTCTCACAGGCCATAAAAGTTATTTGAAAAAAAAAAAATTTGATCAGAAAACAACTCCAAGAAAGGAAAAAAATATTACCGGGTGAACGGCAGTCAGCGATGTTGCCGACACCGGTTCCATTTTCGTCAACTTCAATCCTCTATATCTCGGTGAGTATTGATCGCAAAAATGTATTTTTTAGCCTATTAGATTTATAAAAAAAAAAAAAACTATCATTTCATAAGAAAAAAGAATTTTTTTTTTCTTAAATTCAGGGACCCTGAGAACGAGTTTCGGAGACCCCCCTTGGACCCTGAAAGGGTTAAATAAGGCATGTCTCGAATATTTTGTTTGAGCACATGATGCATCTTCTAAGTAAGCAAGATAAAAGAATATAAATTCATAATACCTTGGTAAATGAAGATAAGACCCAGAATAAGGTAAGTATTTGTGTGTGATGGTAGTAAGGTCTTGTGAGTATGTTGCAAGGCACTGCCGCACTAAAGGGTTTGTTACTTCCTCTTCCAGATGAACAGCAGCTAATGACTGCAAAGTTCTTGTGACTCGACGTACAACACAGTGCTGCAAAGATTTAAATACGTACAGTACTAAACAATCAGGTAGGTTTTTCTATGTACAATAGTGTTGCAATGTTTGAATTATGATCATGCAGTTTCTTATTCTAACAGAATGCACTTACAGCATGGGCACTGCCAGCACTTTGCACCAGAGTTAGTCTCCTTCATTTAATACTGTTAATGTACACTACCAGCGGTGCCATACCCACTGCCAGTAGTCACCCTTACCTGCCACTGCTAATAACATCTACTTCTTCCAACACCCATTGTTAGTTCTACCAGTGTATCACCAACATCCACTCTTGCACTACCAGCAACGTCAGCCAACACTGTCATCCCCCAGTACTAGTTGCTGAGACTGCTAATTTTACCAAAATGTACTTTACATACTTGTAAATCCATAATCCAGATTACAATTGTTTACACTTAAAAATGCACACAGATGTACTTACTGAGATATCATCAAGAGGATACATCAGGAGCTCCCTCAGGGGATCATTATTCAGCATAACTTTGTTCTTAGAAACATACTCCTCAAAGTCTATTGGGTCGGCAAGTCGTGGCTTGACCTGAAATATCAACAGGTAAAAGGAAGAATCAAGAAACTGAGCCAGGCCCTGTAATGTATAAACAACAACTCAAGTATTTTTTAATATAATTCTTCAGGGTGAAAATAATTTAACCATGAAAAATAATTACATACATCAAAAGTGGAAAATTACCTGTGTAGCTGTTGCTTTGACTGCCTGGGATACATTCTCTCTCACCTGAGCAGCCATACCTGGCTTACCCAAGGCACGTGTGAATTTACGTTCTGCCATGATGCCTGCCTAGAGGTTAAAAAACTTTGTGTGAATTATATATGCAATTTGACAACAATTACAGGACTCCAATAATAAACTGCAATGAGAACTATTTCTAACTTCTTAAATTTTCCATTTTGGAACTCCCTATCTCTTAAAGAATAAAGAAAAACATGAACATAGAGTAAGCAACTTTGGCTATACAGTGGTCCCTCGGTTTTCGTGCATCTCCAAACTCGAACATCTATGTAAGTGTATTTTCGTAAGTGCTGTTGCAAGTGTATTTTTGGGGGTCTGAAATAGACTAACCTACGTGACATTATTTCTTAAGAAAGTAAATTCATTCGGTAATGGCACTTGAGCAGCATTCTGGAACGAATTTTCGGCGAAAACCGAGGGACCACTGTAGTTTCGAACTATTACTCAGTAGAACTTGGCCATTAGTAGTATAAATTTTACAATACAGTATGTCTATACAACTTATGTGTATATCATAGAATAATTATGAAAGTATTTCTAGTGCAAATTGATATTCTGGGAGACATTAACAAAAATACATGTACATTTATTTTGGTTGCACAGCACATACGAGTCAATCAGCATTTAGTATTATGTCACACACCTAGCTAAATGTAAATAAAGATGCATATCTACCAATGGTTGAATAAGGTTAAGTCACAATATGTTATTTTAGGTTGGGTTTGGTGGGTTTCATTAGTTCATTATCTTTTTACCACTTGCACAACAAAATAAGATCTCAACTGTAAAATCAACTTAATATAGTAGTACATTTAAAAATATAATTAACAAATGAAATACTCTGATTAGTCATCTATTATCAACACACCCATAAATAATAATACATAATACAGTGGTACCCCGAGTTTCATACAGCTCCCAACTCGAACAATTACATGTACCTGGAGTTTACCTGGAGAGAGTTCCGGGGGTCAACGCCACCGCGGCCCGGTCTGTGACCAGGCCTCATGGTGGATCAGGGCCTGATCAATCAGGCTGTTACTGCTGGCCACATGCAGTCCAACGTACGAACCACAGCCTGGCTCGTCAAGTACCGACTTTAGGTGCCTGTCCAATGCCTGCTTGAAGACAGCCAGGGGTCTATTGGTAATCCCCCTTATGTATGCTGGGAGGCAGTTGAAGTCTTGAGCCTCTGACACTTATTGTGTTGTCTCTTAACGTGCTAGTGGCACCCCTGCTTTTCATTGGGGGGATGTTGCATCATCTGCCGAGTCTTTTTCTTTCGTAAGGAGTGATTTTCGTGTGCAAGTTTGGTACTAATCCCTCTAGAATTTTCCAAGTGTATATAATAATGTATCTCTCCCGCCTGCATTCTAGGAAGTACAAGTTTAGGAACTTCAAGCATTCCCAGTAATTGAGGTGGTTTATCGCAGTTATGCGTGCCATGAAGGTTCTCTGCACATTTTCTAGGTCAGCAATTTCACCTGCCTTGAAGGGTGCAGTTAGTGTGCAGCAATATTCCAGCCTAGATAGAACAAGCGACCTGAAGAGTGTCATCATGGGCTTGGCATCCCTGGTTTTGAAGATTCTCATTATCCATCCTGTCATTTTTCTAGCAGAAGCGATTGATACAGTGTTATGGTCCTTGAAGGTGAGATCCTCTGACATGATCACTCCCAGGTCTTTGACATTAGTTTTTCGCTCTATTGTGTGGTAGGAATTTGTTTTATACTCCGATGAAATTTTAATTTCCTCACGTTTTCCATAACGGAGTAATTGAAATTTCTCATCATTGAACTTCATATTGTTTTTTGCAGCCCATTTAAAGATTTGGTTGATGTCTGCTTGGAGTCTTACAGTGTCTTCAATGGTGGACACTGTCATGCAGATTTGGGTGTCATCTGCAAAGGAAGACACGGCACTGTGGCTTATATCCCTGTCTATGTCCGATATGAGGATGAGGAACAAGATGAGAGCGAGTACTGTGCCTTGTGGAACAGAGCTTTTCACCGTAGCTGCCTCAGATTTTACTCTGTTGACTACTACTCTTTGTGCTCTATTTGTTAGGAAGTTATAGATCCATCTTATTGTAAGTGCTTTTGTAAGTGTATTTTTGGGGGTCCGAAACGGACTAATCTAATTTACATTATTCCTTATGGGAACAAATTCGTTCGGAAATGGCACTCGAACAGCCTTCTGTATCGAATTATGTCCGAAACTCGGGGTACCACTGTAATATGTAATATCTTTATTTCTAAAAGTACATGTACGAGGTATACAGGCCTAGCTGACATCAATGACATACTACTATATAGAAAGTTGCTTGTTATTCAGAGCACTTTGGGCAAATTATGTCAATTTTGGCCTGGTCACAGACCGGGCCGCAGGGGCGTTGACCCCTGGAACTCTCTCCAGGTATCTCCAGGTATACACCAGTAGACTAACACCCGAGTACCTATTTTACTGATAGGTGAACATGCATAACAAGTGTAAGGAAACACATCCAATATTTCCACCCTTGCAATTAATCGAACCCAGACCCTCAGCGTGTGAAGCGAGAACTTTTGCCACCAGGCCACGGGCCTGGTGGCAAAAGGACTATCAGAATACTTGAAGTATACATGCTTCATTGTTTAACCCATGATAGTAGTAGTAATTACCACTAGGCTAAAACCATTTAGAATACCTTAGAACCACTCAACATAACTGAATGGATAAGCAAGCAAGTTTATTCAGGTACAATTACAAACTCTTTGGATGATTACACTTGTTTTACATAATAATATGTGCAAATTACCTAGAATAATGAAAATAAAAAGGTAAAACAAAGTGACTTGTTTTCAGAGAGGCCTGGGTATTAGTTCACTGGGAAATACAGTAAATAATACAGAACATATTATTATTATTATTATTAAGGGGAAGCACTAAATACGTAGGATTATACAGCACCTGTGGGGGGATGAGGAAGGTATTCAGGTTTAATTCAGGGAACTGGAGCACAGATCCAATTCCCTAGATCAAGAGCTCCTCACCAGCGCCAAGGAACCTTCCTCGAGGGGAATACAGAACGTAACTTAGGGAACTATTATTACATTCAAGAGGGAGTGCTAAACCTGTATGGGTCATACACCTGTCAAAATGGGAGGCATTCATGTTAGCCCCAAGGAAGGGGGTGGGCAGGTCCAATTCCTTGGATCAAGAGCCTCTCCTTAGAGAGGGAGCTAACCTGTCCCAATAAAATTAAACATGTTGAATGCACAGCTTCTCATCCAATCACCGAGGTTAATCAACGTTGGGTTGGGTTTGTACTTAGATGGGTGACCACCTGGGAACACCTAATGCTACAAAAATACAAATACAAATTTTTATTTTCTTGCAAGTTTACATTGAGATTTTGTAATTACACTAATGAGTTGCAGTGCAAAGAGAGCCACTATCATGCCATGGCATTATGGGCATTATGGCATCATCCTTTCAAGGACCCTGAGCTTTTGACTGTGGTACAGTGTGGCACAAGACTGTGGTACAGTGTATCACAAGACTGTGGTACAGTGTAGCACAAGACTGTTTTACAGTGTGGCACAGGACTGTGGTACAGTGTAGCACAAGACTGTGGTACAGTGTGGCACAGGACTGTCCCCAATGGAAATAAATCACCATGTCTGACTTTCTTGGGGGTTATCTTAGGTAATTTACACTATATATGATAACTTTACTCATGTGTACCTGTGCCTAAATAAACTGAACTAGCTAAATTTTCACTGAAACACCCTTCTTAACTAACAACTTGTTTTTTGTTTTTTTGAAGTTACATGTCCATGATTGACATAAACGAATATAACTCGCACATCACATTCACCACCACGTCTTAAATTATCGTAAGAAAAGCGTAAGAAAAGCGGCAGGTGGAATTTTTAACCAAGATAAGACGGCCATGAGACCTGGGTGGGGCACTCTGTCTCATTTACACCTCTACCTACGCAAAGCAACTCTAAATTTCATCCACTCTTATTTTACTGCAATAAGGCTTCAATAAGGGGGTGAGCTAACTCAACAGATGAGATCAGCTTACCGAGTTAAATTAACTACAGGGTAGATTTTGTAGTTATGTTAGAGCGTGTGAGGCCTGGCATATTGTTTACATTGTAGAAACTGGTCGCTTAATATAAAAACTGAACTTTTAAGTTTTTATCTGGGTTAAGAAAGTGTGCGACTGCACCACTGGCTGAGTAAGTTAAGTAGGTGAGTAAGCTGAGTGAATAAAGTAAGCAGATAGGTATATTTAACAATAATAATAATAATAATAATAATAATAATAATAATATCTTTATTTCTATAAGTACATGTACAAGGTTGCCCTCAAGGGAGGTTCCTTGATGCTGGTGAGGGGCTCTTGATCTAAGGAATTGGATATGTTCTCCAATTCCCTGAATTGAGCCTGAATGCCTTCCATCATCCCCTCCCACAGGAGCTGTATAATCCTACGGGTTTAGCGATTCCCCATGATTATAATAATAATATGTACAAGGTATACAGGCCTAGCTGACATCAATGACATACTACTATACAGAAAGCCCCTTGTTATGCTGAGCATTTCGGGCAAATTATTTCAGTTTTGTCCCAGGATGCGACCCACACCAGTCGACTAACACCCAGGTACAACTAATGGGTGAACATACGTAGACAACAGGTGTGAAGAAACACGCCCAATGTTTCTACCCTGGCTGGGAATGGGTCTGGGTTCTGGCCACCAGAAAGACCCTTGTTTTGCAGAGTATTTTGGGCAAATTAGGTCAGTTTTTGTCACAGGATGCGACCCACATCAGTCGACTAACACCCAGATACTCATTTTATACTGATGAGTGAACATGGACAACAGATGTCTTAAGGAAACACGTCCTAATAGGTATGATAAGGCTCGTGGAGCAGGGAGAGAGTGGACCTAGTAACGTCCAGTGACGAGGGGGAGCCATGAGCTGTGAATCGATCCCTGCAACCACAATTAGGTGAGTACAGGTTTAGGTGATTGTAACTATTATACACAAGTAAGGTTAATTAGGTACAGGTACACATAAGTACAATTACCATACATAGTGTAAATTACCTAAGATAACCCAAAAAAGTTAGACCGAGTGATATTTCATTACGTAATGTGGTACGCAAGGCTTAAAAGATGCACTGATGGCACAACGGTGGCATATACAATACATGAGGTTTGAGGGATACATTACAAGTACATACGTATTGCTAAGTGTTTGTCAAAAATTACATTATAAAAAAATCATCCAGCTCTTCAGAACTGGAGCGCGTACCCAGGATACAACAGGCATTACCCCTCTGAATTGCAGCACTGAGTCGCTGGAACAAGAACTAGCTGCCCTGGGATCCCTATTTGCCCTGATGAGTCTTTTGCCTAGCTTCTTAAGGAACTTTGATGCGCTTTTTTCCCATAGGCCAAGGGTCTCTGAGCCTATGGGAACAAACATATAATAATAATAATAATAATAATAATAATAATAATAATAATAATAATAATAATAATAATAATAATAATATCTTTATTTCTACAAATACATGTACAATGTATACAGGCCTAGCTGATGTCAGTGACACACTACTGTATAGAAAGCTGCTTGTTATGCAGAGCATTTCGGGCAAATTAGGTCAGTTTTGTCCCAGGATGCGACCCACATCAGTCGACTAACTCCCAGGTACCAATTTTACTGATGGGGAACATAGACAACCGGTGTAAAGGAACACTCCCAATGTTTCTACCCTCGCTGGAAAACGAATAAAAAAAAATTCTTTTTCCATATCAATTTAATACTAGTCATTGAAATTATTCTAACCATTCATTAGACAGTTAAACTAGTATATCATTAACATTATTCAAATATCCTATATCACTGTAAAAAATTCCTGTAAACACTTGCACATAATTGTTTTAATCCATTAGCAAGTAAGACTTTAATCTAATACCATACCTTTAAGTTTAAAATAATCCATTGTTATCAAGTCTAGTTATAGAATCACACTAAATCCTATGATTACAGGCATTGATCCTGATATCAACCTATTTTTAAATGACTTACATGACTCCAACAGCAATTGTAACTATTACACAGCTGATCAAGCAAAGACATTACTCAGAGCCAACAATAACCTAACTATCTTCAATTACAATGTTCGATCTTTGAGCAAACATTATGATGACCTCACAGCACTACTCCAATCCCTACAGACCAAAATGTCAATCATCACACTCAATGAGACCTGGCTAAAGCCTGATACTACAGGTATCTATGCCATCCCAGGTTACACAGCCATTCACAACTGTAAGACAGACCAGCGAGGGGGTGGAACAGCAATATATTATACAGATCAACTCGAATGTATCAAAAACTCTTGCACAAGGGATGAGTATGGGGTGCATAATAAAGATATCAAACTAAAAAAAAAAAAAAACTAACAAGGGATGAACATGGAGAATATATTATAGCTAAATTTAAATCAAAAGACCTGAAAAAAACCCTCACAGTGATAAACATCTACAGATTACCACAGTCAAACGTCCGCCACTTTAGTGAAAAACTAGGAAACCTGATAATCGATTCACGCCTTAACAAAGATCATTTGCTGGTCACAGGAGATTTCAACATAAATCTCCTACATGACCAGGACCCACAGGTAACTGAATTCACAAACACTATGAGCAATTGCTTATTACTACCAACAATATCAAAACCTACAAGAATCTCCGAGAATAGTACCTCGTTACTAGACCACATATGGACTAACTCAATATCCCCTCTAAAATCAGGCATAATCACAGAAAACACCACAGACCACTACCCTACCTTTCTCATAACTAACCTAGGCATTTTGCCCCAAGAAATTTCAAAAGTTACCGTCAGACTGCATAATGAGTCAGCTGTTAATAATTTTATATCAGCTATGACGAACATTGACTGGCTTAATGAATTAGAAACACATTCAGATACTAATGAATGTATCAAGAACTTCCTTAAAAAAACACACAACCTCTATAACAGACATTGCCCGAAAAAAACTAAACAGATCACAGCTAAGCGACTTAACAATCCCTGGCTAACACCCAGCATCCTTAAATCCATAAACAAGAGGCACCAATATGAAAAACAATATAGAATGGGTCTAATAACCAGAGAACAATCCAAACGCTACTCATCAATCCTTACTAGCCTGATAAGAAGGTCCAAAAAATTGTATTATGAGAACAGACTCCAGACTGTAAAAGGTGATATGAAAAAGACCTGGAAAACTCTATCTACAATTCTAGGAAATAAAAAGATATCCACGAAAAATACCATCAAATTATCAAAAACAGACGAACCCCTACTCTCACCTACTGAGACAGCAAACAGACTTAATGTTTTCTTCTCCACCATAGGTAAAAATCTAGCGAGTAAAATCCCAAGCTCGAACACTCGTCCAACAGACTACCTCACCAACACCTACCCAGATACACTATTCCTAGCTCCTACCAACTCAATTGAAGTCTCGCTCATAATCAACACCCTTAAAAACAAAGCAGGAGACATAAACAGCTTACCACCCTTTATGTACAAAAAAGCTTCACACATACTGTCACCAATTATAGCAGCATTATTCAATAAATCCATTGAATCTTCTACCTTCCCATCAATTCTCAAAATAGCTAGGGTCACCCCAATCCACAAAGGAGGTGACCAAACTGACTTGAACAATTATAGACCAATCTCAAATTTACCACTGCTTTCTAAAATCTTCGAAAAATTAATTCATAAACAGATCTATTCCTTCCTCGTCTCACACAATGTACTAAACCCCTGTCAATTTGCATTCAGGACTAACAAGAGCACAAACGATGCTATAACACACATGTTAGAGTTAATATACACCGCACTTGAGAAGAAAGAAGTTCCGCTGGGAATCTTTATAGACCTACGCAAAGCATTTGATACAGTCGACCATGATTTATTGCTCACAAAATTAGCGCACTATGGTATTAGGGGGCACCCCCTCAATTACCTAAAGTCGTACCTTAGCAACAGAAGCCAGTATGTGTACACAAATGGAGTGAACTCTTCCACGCGACAAATTACAGTCGGTGTCCCTCAAGGTAGTGTCCTGGGGCCACTCTTATTTCTCATTTACATAAACGACCTACCGAATGCATCACAACTACTCAAACCCATTTTATTTGCAGATGATACAACATATGTCTTCTCTCACCCAAATCCAGTCATACTAGCCAACACAGTTAATGCCGAATTACAGAAAATATCAACATGGATGACGACAAATAAACTTACTCTCAATACTGACAAGACCTACTTCATTCAGTTTGGAAACAAAGCTACAAATGTTCCACTTAACATAACACTAAATGGTGCACCCATCACAAGACTCAAAGAGGTAAAATTCCTAGGAATCCACCTTGACATTAGTCTTAAATTCCAAACTCATATACAACAAATTTCCAAGAAAATCTCAAAGACAGTAGGTATATTATCTAAGATACGCTATCATGTGCCACAACCAGCTCTCATTGCACTATATCATTCTCTTATCTACCCTTATCTCACCTATGGAATCAGTGCATGGGGCTCAACAACATTAAATCACCTTAGACCACTCATAACCCAGCAAAAGGCTGCAGTCAGGATGATAACAAATTCCCACTCTAGACAACATACTCCACCTATATTCAGAACATTAAAACTACTCACCGTAAAAAATATTCACACCTATTCATGTGCCATCTACATACATAAAACTCTACATGCTAATATCAACCCTCCGCTCAAAATTCTCCTCAACAACTTTAATAGGTCCCACGACCATGACACAAGACACAGATCACTATTTGACATACCCCGAGTCCATACTAACCAATTAAAAATTCTATGCACATAAAGGGCCCCAGAATCTGGAATTCATTACCAGTAAATATTAAGTTAACCTTGTCCGAAAATCAATTCAAGACTCTTCTCAAAAATCACCTACTCACACTATACTAAATACTCATACTGTAACAAACTTTCAAACCCAATGTTATTTTACTTAAGATAATCTCAATTTTATATGTCATCCTCCTTAACACTTGTTTCAATTTCATATCATCATATTGTTCATTTAAAATATTATAGTATCATCATTTTGTTAAATTGAAATAAAATATATAACTAGAAGAAACTCAATAAATTTTCTAGTATTGTTATTATACTAGTATAGCATCAACATATTGTAACTTGAATTAAAATATACAACTAGACTAAACTCAACCAATTTATCTTGTATTGTGGTCGATCACCATGCCCAGCCCTTCTAGGGCAGGGTAGGTGCCAAGGCTGGAGCTTGCTACCATCTGCGGCTCGCAAGCCTGCCCTTCCTGTCAGCCTCTTTGGGGCGGGGAAGGTGGCAGACCAGAGGGGCCTAGCAACTATCTACCTACGTGCTTGTGGGCGAATATGGCTAGGCCTGGGACCAGTTGGTCCCACCGCTGAGGGGTACCCCCTCCCATGGGAGACTTCGGTCTCTGCTACTCCCACGCCAGGGAGCCGGAGCCGGGTCGCCATCTGGTCAAGACCCGGGCCGGGAGATTTCCCGGTGAATCAACACCTCCTCCTCTTGTATTGTCTTCTTATTGTATGTATAATCAGATTGAAATTTTAAATAATACAGAACTAGAATAAACTCAATCAATTTCTCTAGCATTAAGTCTTTAGTGAATAAGTCCTTAGAATAAGCTGCCCCTAATGCCATGGCATGCCAGTGGCTCTCCTTGCAATACAGTTTTATAATTGTAACTACCAATAACAGTGTACACTTGTATCATGCATTGAAATAAAAATATTATTATTATTATTATAACTCAGACCCCTCGCCGTGTGAAGCGAGAGCTTTAGCCACCAGGCCGTTACGGTGCCCCGTGGCCTGATGGGCAAGTTAAGATAAGATTTGTTTAGATTTTTAACCTAGATGGTTAGCCACCCAGGATAACCCAATAAAGTCAGTGCATCAACGAGCCAAATATGATAACCCAATAAAGTCAGTGCATCATCGAGCCACCTATGATAGCCCAATAAAGTCAGTGCATCATCGAGCCACCTATGATAATATCTGTATTTACTACAAGTACATGTACATGATATACAGGCCTAGCTGACATCAATGACATACTACTATATAGAAAGTCCCTTGTTATGCTGAGCATTTCGGGCAGATTAGGTCAGTGTCCTAGGATGCGACTCACACCAGTCGACTAACACCCAGGTACCCATTTTACTGATGGGGAACATAGACAACAGGTGTAAAGAAACACTCCCAATGTTTCTCCCCTGGCTGGGAATCGAACCCAGGCCCTCGCCGTGTGAAGCGAGAGCAGATGAACCCCTACTCTCACCTAATGAGACAGCAAACAGAATCTAGCGAGTAAAATCCCAAGCTCAAACACCCGTCCAACAGACTACCTCACAAACACTTACCCTAATACGCTATTCCTAGCTCCTACCAACCCAATTGAAGTCTCGCTCATAATCAACACCCTTAAAAACAAGGCAGGAGACATAAACAGCTTACCAACTTTTATGTACAAAAAAGCTTCACAGGTACTGTCACCAATTATAGCAACACTATTCAATAAATCCATTGAAGCCTCTACCTTTCCATCAATTCTCAAAATAGCTAGGGTCACCCCGATCCACAAAGGAGGTGATCAAACAGACCTGAATAATTATAGACCAATTTCTAATTTACCATTGCTTTCTAAAATCTTTGAAAAATTAATTCATAGACAAATCTATTCCTACCTCGTCTCACACAATGTACTCAACCCCTGTCAATTTGGATTCAGGACAAACAAGAGCACAAACGATGCTATTACGCACATGTTGGAGTTAATATATACAGCACTTGAGAAAAAGAAGTCCCACTGGGAATCTTCATTGATCTACGCAAATCTTTTGATACAGTCGACCATGATTTACTGCTCACAAAATTAGCACACTTGGTATAAGGGGCACCCACTCAACTACCTAAAGTCATACCTCACCAACAGAAGCCAATACGTGTACACAAATGGAGCGAACTCTTCCACACAACAAATTACAGTCGGAGTCCTCAAGGAAGTGTCCTGGGGCCACTCCTATTCCTCATTTACATAAATGACCTACCGAATGCATCACAACTACTCAAACCCATTTTATTTGCAGATGACACAACATATGTCTTTTCTCACCCATATCTAGTTATACTGGCCAACACTGTTTATGCCGAATTACAGAAAATCTCAACATGGATGACGACTAACAAGCTTACTCTCAATACTGACAAGACCTACTTCATACAGTTTGGAAGCAAAGCCACAAATGTTCCACTTAACATAACACTCAAT
>WNWK01013895.1:0-53483 GCA_009830355.1 Cherax destructor | reverse complement strand
TCTGTCCCTATTTCCAAAAAGGCCTTTTGGCAAATTTTAAAACCTCCCACTCAAACACCCTTACCAATTTTAACAGGACACAAATAACACAAGACCCCCAGATCACTCCTCTTTCCCCCTTGTCCATCTAACACTATAAAAAAACTAAACCGAAAAGGCCCAAAAATTTTAATTTTTTATGGTTCCCAAAAAGGCCCTGCCTGTCCCCAAATTCAAAACGTGCTAAAAACCACCCTTCTCCCCCCAAAACCCTAAATTGCAAATATAAAAACTTTTAACAAATTGATTAACCCTTAAATTTTAAAACCCCTAAAATTAACTAAAAAATTAAAAACCCTTTTGTTTATAAAATTTTAAATTTTTTGAGCAAACTTTTCCCTTTTAAAATTTTTAAAATTCCCAGAAATTTTAAATTGAATGCAACTAATTTTTTAAAAATTTGTTATCTCCCCCAAAATTTACAGTATTTTGCTTTTTTAAAGATTATTATGTTAAACTTATTTTAAATTTTTAAAACTTAGATACACAATTTCTTATTTTATAAATTATCAACCATAATTTTTTACCATTATTCTTTTTAAATTAATCTTTAAGAATACCCACAATGCCCCAGCATTTTAAATTTGGCATTTCCCTTTTTAACCCAACAGGTTCAACATTGTTTTGGTTAAATAAATTTTTAAATTATTATTATTATTATTATTATTTTTAAATTACAAATGAGCTATTACGGTGCGCCCTCGACCTCAATCAATCCCCATCATCAAAAGAAAATTATTAAAAAAATTCCAGTTTTCTTATAACAATTTTGGGATGAAAAAAATTCTAATTTAACTTAAAAAATGACAGTGCAGTTTCGGGAATTTTCGGGAAAGAATGATGTGTGACATTCTTTAAAAAACTATTCTTCCCCCCTTTAAAAAGTCACCGGAACCTTTTTTTGGTGATCAACACCCCTAGCTCACGTTACAACGAGCAAGGGGGTTTTAACCATCTTGCCCCAGGGGGTTTTAGCATTTGGGTCACAAAAAGTTTCAAACCGTCCATTTGTGGGAATTAAGGAAAATTTACCCGCTGGGCCCCTTTTTTTCCCCTTAAAAAAAAATCTCCCCCGGGGGGTTGACCAAAAAGTTTAATTTTGCGGTTCCCCCTTTTATGAGAAAAACTTTTCCCCCCCTGGGCCCCATCAAAAGGGCCCTTCCCCTATTCTCACTCCCAAATCCATCCCATCCCTTTAAACCCGTTTATTAAAAATTGGGGAAACCTTTTTTTCGGGATTGTTAAATTTTAAATGGCTTAAGGGGTTTAATTTAAAAATTGGGGAGAAGGAAAGAGAGTACAAATTTATTTAAAATCACTCACCCCCTTTTTCCGGGCATTTTTTCAGGAACCCTTCCAATTTTTCCCCCTGGGGGGCAAATATCCCATACCCACCCCCCCCAGCTGGGGAGGTCCCTTTAAAACGGTGGGGTGGCTGCCCTTTTCGATGGGCTTGGGCGAAACCCCGTGGTCCTTCCATTTGTTAAGTCCTCAAGATTTTTTTGTGGGGGGTTGTCTCGTCCCCAGTCGGAAGGTTTTTCCCCCCTTCGATCGCCACCCCGGAGGGCTTTTTTTAATGGGTTGGTCCAAAGGGGAGCGATTCATATCCTCTCACTATTTGAATTAAAAACAGTTTTTTACCCTATAACTTTACGCACTATTCCCCGACGGTTTAATGTCCCCCTAATTTACCCTCGTTAAATTAAACCATTAAAATTGGTACGATGATCCTTTTATCAAAAAAACCTTTTTCTCCCTCAAAAACCCCCTAATGGGGGTCGATCACTATTTAACACATTATCACTCTATTATTGCAGTTTCGTTGACCAATGTCCCACATTATTCCCCGGGGAATATTCAAATTCATATTGTGAAGAGGACCATTAACCGCGATTTGGTCGTTGAAAACCCCGTTCCGACTCCATTATATAAATTCTCCCATTGTTCAACCTTCTTCGTCTTTTCCCCCGAGACTCACCCAAGCTGGGCGACATCAGCACCCCCGGGTGACCTCCCCCTTTGACCCCCTGGGTCAACAATGACTCAAAACTTACACATTAAGAAAATTTACATTGGAAGGTTATCAAATATAACCTTTGGAAAAACCCAATATTTAACCCTTTTTGTGGCAGTGAGGTTGGTTTTTAGCCCAAACAGGTCCAAACTTCAGACTTTTTTCTGAGATATCCCAACACCCCCTTTGGGTAATCATTCTTACTCATTTTTATTTCAGCCCCTTAAAAGGGGTGTATGGACACTTAAGACATCCCTGCAGGGGTGGCTGCATGGCAAAACTTTAGTCAAAAAAAGTTAATTTCAGTCCATTACCTAAATCTTAACTTAGCTTGCCCTTTCCTAAAACACCGTTTTTTTTACACACACCAGGGTAAAAGAAAACCAATTTTTATAAGTATTTCTTATTGTTTTCCCCGTCAATACCGTTTTTTTTTAAAACTAGAGGTAACAGAAAAAGCAATAAATTTAGATTTTGCCACCGAAGTGGCTGTTTTTGCACCCCCTATCCATCCTGGGTTGTTTGGGAAGGGGATATGATACACAAAAAAGGCCCGGCACTAGGGCCCCCAAAGGGTTAACAATTGTACATTTGGGGTTTATATTCATTTCAATTATCTTTACAAGCAGGTATCTTATTTCATGAATAAGATTCTTGACATCAATAAATTTATTATATTGTCTATCCTTTTCCCCAAAAGGCACAATTAAGCCCTAGTGTTCCGACGGGGACCATATCCTGATCCATAATTTGCTTTTAGTTTGATCATCTCTGTCTCCCAAACTGTCAGAAAGTCCTGTAGCCAAGCCTAAGCCTGGCCACTAAAACATCAGTCAGTCCCCCACATTGCAAGTTGCTCCACAAACATGCCCATCTTGCTCCATTATCGGCACAGTGGCCCGTTCATGAATAATTTGGTTTATATCTAATTCACTTATCTTTACAACAAATTTGGAAATTTGCTTAGAATAAAAATTTACCCTACCTTCACTAATAAGCTCTTGGGCATTAAATGTCTTATTTTACATTAATAAAAATTTCATTAATTCTCTATGATATTTTCTTAAAAAAAATTTTAAAAAAAACGCGTTACATACAAAAACATGATACATACACCCACAGAATAAAAATTGAAAATATGTATTTTTTCCAAGCGACTTTGTAGAAGTGGGGAAAATTTAAACTTTTCTCTAGTCAAACATTGGGGGATAACTGTAGAAAAATTTTCCCCATATGTTATCTATAAAAGTTTTTCCCGGGTTTGGGGGTTTTTTTTTTATTATGATAATAATAATTTTGAATACTATCATTAACTCAAAAAATAGTGTGTTGCATGATTAGTTTGGGATTTTCCCCAAGTGGCGGTTTTTGTGCACCCCATCCATCCTGTGGATGGTCCCAAAAAAATTTTAGGGAATACAAAAAAGGTGGGCACTGGGCCCCCAAAAGGGGGTTAAAAATTTTAAATTTGGGTTTATATCTACATTTAATTATCTTTTTCAAGCAGGTATCTTATTTCTGAAAAGATATTTTGACATTAAAAGGTTATTATATTGTTTATCTCATTTTCCCCCTAAGTGAAAATTTCCCTATGTTCAAGACAGTGACCATATGCATCCATAATTTCTTTTGTTTTCATCTTTTTCTCCCAAACTCCCCAAATCTTTGCCAAGGAACCTGGCCACTACAAAATCAGTCAGTCTTTCCCATTCAGTTCCCATAAAAATACATCTACATTCATGTTTTTATGGGTTATAGATCTACTCAGGCTTCTAACTGCATTCCTATACTATCTTTTTTATTTTTATTTCTCCCCTAATATTTTTCCCCCAATTTAGACACAGATATACCAAATTTTTCTCATTCTTTTTATGGGGGCTCTTCTTCAAACACCCCCCCTTTATCATGAAGGAGTAACCCCAAATGTGACGGAATCCATAAAAAAGTACTTTAATTCCTTTTCCCGGTTTTTTATTTTCAAAATTGGGTTCCCAATGAGCATGCGAAAAACCAATAAAAATTTTTGTGATTTCTTTTTTTTTCCCCCGTTTCCCCCTTTTTTTTTTACTGCCCAAAAAAGGGAAAGAAAAAAAAATTCTTTTTTAGTGGAACATGGCAAAAAAAGTGGTCTCCCCAGCCTGCACCTTAAGTATGTAAATTTATTCAGGTATACAAAAAGTTACATAGATTATCTACATAGCAGAATATGTGTAAAAAACCCCTTTTTTATAAATTAAAAAAATTATTATTTTTGGGGCCCCCCCTTTTTTATACTGTTATCTTATCTTTTGTCTTCTATCCTTTGAATAAAAAAGGGGGAAAAATAAAAAAAAAATTAGTTTTAAAAGTGTCGGGGTTTAAAAAAACTTTTATCAGCGATCAGATTGCTGACATCAGCAAATCTTTTTTGGGGTAAACCCTGGGACATCCGTCCCTGCCCCCCCAGGGAGGGAAAAACCGGGCTTGCTACCATCCGGCTCCCCTTTTTCCCTTTCCCCCCAGCCTTTCCGGGGGGGGGGAAGGTGGGGAAAGGGGGGCCGGGGGAAATTTACCCCCCTGCCTCGTTGGGGGGGAAAATTTGGGTGGCCGGGGGCCCGTTGGCCCCCCCGCCCGGGGGCCCCCCTTTCCCTGGGAGGGGTTTTTGGCTCTTTTCCCCCCCGGGGGGGGCCCGGGGCCCGGGGCCATCTGGTAAAAGGGCCCCGGGGATTTCCCGGGAATCAACACCCCCCTCCTCCCTGGGGACATAAAAGGGCGGTTGACGATGTCGATGGGGTTTTGGTGAAATACTACTGTCCTTTAAAGATCGGCAGGCCTCCCCGGAAACCCCTTTCCCCGGAAAATTTGATGGTGAAGTAAGGGGTTTTTGCGCCACCATCCCCCGGTTACGGGCCCGTTTTTCCCCTTTTTTAAAAAAAAATTTAAACCCCCGGACCCACAGTGATGAATGTGGGGGAAAAACACGGACATGGACCTTTCCCCCGCCCCCTGTGGTCGACGGATTTCCCGGAAGCGGGCGGCGGGGGGAAAAAAAAGCGTTGATAACTGACTCCCGGGCAACTCCTGGAAAAAAATCGGGGCCCGATTGCTGCTCATGGCGGTAATTTGAAAAGGAATTTCTCGCCTGAGTTTTTTTCGGTGAATTTGAACCAAATATAAATGTGTTCAGTGACTACGGGGATATACCCCCAACCTTCCCGTTTTAACCTTTTTAAGTTTAAAGGGGGGTTCGGGGAACCCCCAAAAGGGTGCCTTTGAAGGGGTTTTAAAAAATTATAGTCCTGATGTCGGGTTTTTTCAAAGCACAATTTCGGGGTGTGGGAATTGAGGATATGAGGGATGATGTTTATGGTGTGAATAGTCCAAAATTGAAAGGTGGGGAGCGGATTAATTCGAGGGCATCCTTTTCGGTTAGCCCTTGGGAAGTTGCGTCTGGGTTGTAGGTTAGTACGGTTTACGTGTGGTGGGAATGACAAGCGTGGGGTTTATTAGGGGACGGCCTGCGGCACATGACGCGAGAGAAAACCAGTTTTTCAGGATACTTTGTGTATCATTTCCGGTCACTCCCGTGGTGGCTGTTGTGGTGGTGACTGGAACTGTGTAACGTGAAGACGGGATGTAGAACCGCTGGGTAGTGTTTTTATTCCCAGCTTTTGGGTGACATTTTGCAAGGAGTTGGTTTCCGCGAGTGGGAGGTGACGTAGTTGGTGGAGTAGATTTCACTTTGTAAGACAAGGCTATGCGGCGCGAATCGATAGGATTTATGTTGCCCATGCAATTGATAAACGGAGTGCCCGGACTTGTGATGAATATTTTACCGATCATCGTGCGGTGTTGGTACGTCTCTCATGGACTGGGTTACCGCACATAACACCTCGATTTTGGAAATTGAATGTTAGTATTTTAAAAAAGGAATATGTTCATGTATTGTTTGGTCAGATGTGGTCTCATCTGTGGAACGAAGGTGTAGGCGTTGTAGATACTCTAGAGTGGTGGGACTTAAGAGGTAAACCTGGTATTAAATCTTTTTCGGGCGGTGAGTAAAGAAGCAAGACAGTTACGTTATGGGAAGTTACATTATTTACGACAACAATTGCATGCATGTTACGAGCCACGTGCAGAATATCCAGTAGATACCATTGCCGGACTGAAAGAGGAAATATCAGAGCTAAAAAATCAGTTATTCCACGGGACGCACATTGCAGCTGGTAATGATGAAGTACTTTGGGGTGATCGGCCATCGCCATATGACCTACGTGAAGAACATCAACGCCACCGGGCTTTAAATATTATGAGTTTTACGGTACGCGATAGAGTTGAGTTCTTCCCGACGGGTACGACAATAACGAATACCGATTGTATGAGTCTTTACGCTGAGTTAAGTCGCCCTGGAATCCCAGCTGTCTTGTGTGCTCTCTGTGAATCTGAACAAGATGTCCTCTCTTGAGCTACTCTACCAGCAGCTGAAGGAAGAACTGAGGGTAGCTAAGCTTGAGATACAGCGACTGATTGAGGAAAACAGGATTCGTAGTAATCCTCCTGTTGAGAATCCTCAAGCCAAGAAAGGAACCTGGACAGTGGCCGGAATGCATGGGACAAAGTTAAAGATCAAGAGGATGGATGGAGAGGTAGAATTAACGAAGAACCAGAAACCTGTTGTGGAAACATCGAACCGATTCTCCGTGTTACCTGATGAATGTGAGTCGACTACAGGAACATCACGAACGACCCCTAAGGAAGGTAAGAACATTGTTCTTGTTGGGGATAGTCAAATTAGGTATATGGATAGGGCCTTCTGTTTGAAAGAGAGAAGTAGGAGACAGAGGGTTTGCTTTCCTGGGGCTGGGATGGAGGATATTGTTAGCCGCTGGACTACATCATGAGAGGTAATGGAGCAATCCTATTATCTGTCTCAGTGCTGAGGCAACGATGTTGGCAGACGTAGGAGTGAGGACCTGACTAGCAGGTATAGGTCAGCAATAGACATAATTAGGAAGAAGGTGGGAACCCTGTCATATGTGTATTTTGCCAAGGAGAGGAGTTGGAGATGAATGGCTGTCCAGGGCAATTGGTGTCAATTGCTGGCTGGACAAACACTGTAAGGATAATGCAGTACCATTCATTTGCAACTGTGACCACTTCTATGGCCGAAATGACATGTATGCCAGGGATGGGGTTCACTTATCCAGGGCAGGTGTGGATTTTCTTGCTAGCTCAGTTGAGGGTGTTGTTAGGACTTTAAACTAGGATTAGTTAGAGGTATGGGTTTAGAAATGGAAAATACTGAATGTCGAAATATAGATCTAGGCTTTGATATAAAAAATCTTAACAATAACAAGGACAGAAATAGGTATAGTGGTAAAACAGAATGGAGCAGGAAGGGTAAAGAGAAAGGAGGGTCTTTAAAAGTGTATTATACTTAGATAGGGACCAAGGGAGACTACTATGGGAGGAAATTGTTAAGGCCACAATGCACGATAACGTAGTTATTCTGGGTGACTTCAACTTTAGTCAAATTGATTGGAATTTTTTGACTGGGAATTTAGAATCTAACGATTTCTTAGATGTAGTTCAAGATTGTTTTTTGAAGCAGTTTGTGACAGAACCTACAAGGGGAAATAACCTGCTTGACTTAGTTCTGGCAAACAAGGAAACCCTTGTTAATAATTTAGAAATTACAGAGGAACTCGGCACAAGCGACCACAAATCAATTACCTTTGGCATTGAATGGAAGTTTCATAGTACGAATAACTCAGTAACGGTCCCAGATTTTCGCTTAGCAGATTACAATGGACTTAGAGAACACTTATCATCTGTGGACTGGGGTAATGAAGAGAGCTATCAATATGACAGTTTTCTGAACACTATACATGCTGCCCAAATAACATTTATCCAATATAAAGAAATTAGATCGAATAGAAATGACCCAAAATGGATGAATAATAGGCTCAAATATCTTTTAGGGCAGAAGAAAGGAATTTATAGGCGTATCAAAAGAGGTGAGGGTCATCTTATGAGTCAGTATATTGACATTAAGAGGGACGTTAAAAGGGATAAGAAAAGCTAAACGGGACTACGAAATTAAAGTTGCTAGGGATTCGAAAACTAACCCAAAAGTTTTTTCAGGTGTATAGAACAAAGTTAGAGATAAGATAGGTCCCCTTAAAATAATTATGGGTATCTTACTGACAAAGAGAATGAAATGGGCTCTATTTTTAATAATTATTTTCTCTCGGTTTTCACTCAGGAAGACACTAATAATATCCCAAGAAATAGGTATTTTATTGGGCCTCAAGAAGATAAATTATGTAGTATCACAGTCACTAGCGAAAAGGTTATCAAACAGATAGACCGTTTGAAGCAAAATAAATCGCCAGGCCCTGATGAGCTTTTTTCAAGGGTTCTTAAGGAATGCAAAATAGAACTCTGTGAACCCTTAACTAACATTTTTAACCTATCTCTTCAAACAGGTGTAGTGCCGGATACGTGGAAAATGGCTAATGTAATTCCTATTTTCAAAGCAGGGGACAAGTCGTTACCATCAAATTACCGCCCAATAAGTCTAACATCAATTGTAGGCAAATTACTAGAGTCGATTATAGCTGATAACATAAGAAGTCATCTCGATAGGCATAATTTGATTAATGATACTCAGCATGGATTCACCAGGGGCCGTTCCTGCCTAACTAATTTGTTAACTTTTTTTCAGTGGGGCTTTTGAGGCAGTTGATAATGATAAAGAATTCGATATTGTTTATTTGGATTTTAGTAAGGCTTTTGATAGAGTACCACATCAGAGACTGTTAAAGAAAGTGGCTGCTCATGGCATTGGGGAAAAAGTGTTGTCATGGATCGAGTCATGGCTCACCAATAGGAAGCAGAGAGTGTGCATAAATGGGGTTAAATCGGAGTGGGGATCTGTAATAAGTGGCGTTCCTCAGGGATCGGTTTTGGGCCCGTTGTTGTTTATAATATATATAAATGACCTTGACGAGGGAATTTCTAGTGATATGAGCAAATTCGCTGATGACACGAAGATAGGTAGGATAATCGATTCAGACGTAGATGTCAGTGAACTACAGGAGGATTTAGACAAACTCAATTCCTGGTCAGAAAAATGGCAGATGCAGTTCAATGTAGATAAATGCAAAGTTCTAAAGCTCGGGAGTGTCCATAACCCAAGCACTTATAAGTTAAATAACGTAGAACTTAGCCATACAGATTGCGAGAAGGACTTGGGGGTGATGGTAAGCAGCAACCTTAAACCAAGACAGCAATGCCTAAGCGTACGTAATAAGGCAAATAGATTACTGGGATTTATATCAAGAAGTGTTAGCAACAGAAGTCCAGAGGTTATATTACAGCTTTATACATCATTAGTAAGGCCTCACCTAGATTACGCAGCTCAGTTCTGGTCTCCATATTACAGAATGGACATAAATTCGTTAGAAAACATTCAGCGTAGAATGACTAAATTAATACATAGCATTAGAAATCTTCCTTACGAAGAAAGATTGAAGACCCTTAAATTACATTCACTTGTAAGACGTAGAATGAGGGAGACATGATCGAGGTATACAAGTGGAAAATGGGTATTAACAAAGGGGATATAAATAAGGTCTTGAAGGTATCTCTCCAAGAGAGAACCCGCAATAATGGATTCAAGTTAGATAAGTTTAGATTTAGAAAGGATATAGGAAAGTATTGGTTTGGAAATAGGGTAGTTGATGAGTGGAACAGTCTGCCTAGTAGGGTTATTGAAGCAAGGACCTTGGGTAGTTTTAAATTTAGGTTGGATAAATTCATGAGTGAAAGCGGTTGGATTTGAGTGGGAATTGCACATGAGTAAATAAAATTATCAAAGCTTATTTCTTGGGTAGCATTGAAAATTAGGTTGAACAAATATTCTGTTAGTGGGATGGAATGTGAAGGACCTGCCTAGAATGGGCCAACAGGCCTGCTGCAGTGTTCCTCCTTTCTTATGTTCTTATGTTCTTAATAAGTTTAGTGGCTGTCGAGAACGTTCGGTTGAAATGGACGTTGTTCGTTCATGGATATCTTGACGGTTAACGACAAAATGAACAACTGTGTGCTATTGGGCCTATTGGAGCTGATGAGATACGATCTACCCTTCAGGATATGAAAACAGGAAAATCGCCGGGGTCGGACGGATTACCCTGTGAATTTTATTTGGAATTCTGGGGCGAACTTCGTGGATTTTTAATACGGTTATTGAATAGCATGAAAAATAAGGGTAGATTAAACAGGTCTCAACGGGAAGGAATAGTAGTTCTTGTCCCAAAGAAAACCGAAAGTACTGATATCCACGATTACAGGGCGATTACCCTGTTAAATACTGATTATAAATTATAATTATATAATTATTTTGTGTAATCGCATTAAACCTCTCTTGGAGAAGGTTTTACATCCGAGTCAGGCTGGGATTCCAGGGCGATCTATGTTCTTATGTTCTTTCTTATGTTCTTATGTTCTTATGTTCGTGATCATCAAAGTGGAATGGGGGAGGGGGAAGGGATTTTAGCTATAGACTGGAAGGCCGCATTCGATAACGTAGATCATCTCGTGTTGAAAACGATACTGGAGCTGCAAGGTTTTACATAAGAACATAAGAATGGAGGAACACTGCAGAAGGCCTACTGGCCCATACAAGGCAGGTCCTTATCAAAACCACCACTACCTAAGAATTTACTCCTGCACCCACGACACATAAGAACATAAGAACATAAGAAAGAAGGAACACTGCAGCAGGCCTACTGGCCCATGCGAGGCAGGTCCAAGTCTCCCACCGGCTTAAGCCGGAAGGAGCACGGCATCTGACCTAGTAGCACAAGCTAGTCAGGACTAACTCACACCCACCCGCACCCACTCATATATTTATCTAGCCTATTTTTAAAACTACACAACGTCTTAGCCTCTATAACTGTAATCGGGAGTTTGTTCCACTCATCGACAACTCTATTACCAAACCAATGCTTTCCTATATCCTTCCTGAATCTGAATTTATCCAATTTAAAGCCATTGCTGTGAGTCCTGTCAATACTAGATATTTTTAGCACGCTATTTACATCCCCTTTATTTATTCCTGTTTTCCATTTATACACCTCAATCATATCCCCCCTAATTCTACGCCTTTCTAGAGAGTGCAGATTCAGGGCCCTCAGTCTATCCTCATAGGGAAGATTTCTGATACATGGGATCAACTTTGTCATCCTCTGTACGTTTTCCAGAGCATTTATATCCATTCTGTAATACGGTGACCAAAACTGTGCAGCATAATCTATATGGGGCCTAACCAAGGATATATAGAGTTGAAGAACAACCTGAGGACTCCTATTATTTATTCATATATTTGTCCAATCTCTTTTTAAAGCCACCCAAGGTCCTAGCCTCTATCACCCTACTCGGAAGATTGTTCCACGCATCTACAACTCTGTTCGAAAACCAGTACTTGCCTATGTCCTTTCTAAATCTAAATTTATCCAATTTAAATCCGTTATTTCTCGTTCTTACTTGATTCGATATCCTCAGTATTTTATTAATATCTCCTTTGTTTATGCCCATCATCCACTTGTACACCTCGATGATATCTCCCCTCATTCTACGTCTCTCCAGAGAGTGGAGATTCAATGCTCTAAGTCTATCTTCATACGGGAGATTTCTTATACTGTAAATCATTTTAGTCATTCTTCTTTGTATGTTCTCCAATGAATCTATATCCATCCTGTAGTAAGGAGACCAAAACTGAGCTGCATAATCCAAATGAGGTCTCACTAGTGATGTATAGAGCTGTAAAATAACTTTTGGACTTCTGTTGTTATACTTCTTGAAATAAATCCTAGTAATCTGTTAGCCTTATTGCGCACACTTAGGCACTGTTGTCATTATACGATGCCGCGGTTTTACGTGTCCAGGTGAAGGGATGCTGGGTAAGTCTGTGTCTTTGCAGCATGGGATCCGACAGGGATGTCCGTTATCGTCCATTCTGTTTGCCCTATATCAAGATCCATTATATAGGGCGATGGTAAACGGGTGTGGTCAGCATCCATGTACTGGGCAGTGTGGTAGGACTATTCATATCGTTGGCTATGTAGATGATACGACACTCATGATCTCCAATGTCGGTAGTTTGTCTACCGTTGATCGTCTTTTGAACATTTTCAGTGAAGCTACGGGTATGTCTTGTAATAAGGATAAGTCTGGGCTTTTACTTTTAGGATCATGGCAACGGGGTCCTCTGTCCGTGGAGAGCCCCTGGACTGTGCATGATTCTTTAAAAATATGCGTCTAGTACAAATGAGGGGCGCGTTCTCAACTCTCGGATGGTGGTTGAAAGTGTTTTTCGACGTGTAGGAATGTTGAGGTTACATGGATTAACACTCCATCAGCGGGTTTTGGTTACTAATTTTATCCTATATGCTAAAGTATGGCACGTCGTGGGTGTTTTTCTGTTGTGCCCGAGAGATGAGACACGTTTGTTAGTTTGCGTCTTTCGGTTTATCTGGGGAAGTCGTTGTTGTTGGTTACGCCGCAGTGTGCTTAGTTTAAGTGTTCTTAAGGGAGGTTTGGGGTTATTAGATTTTCATGGTTTCAGTTTATCCCTTTTTGTTAAGCATATATATGTGCAATACCTGCACGTGGTGAGCCATCCAGTTAGTGAGACGTACCAATACCTGAGCGAGTGTGTCACAGGACGTGAGCATCATAGATGTGTAGATATATTGCATGTACTTACTTTAGTTTCCAACCCGAGAGCGTGTAAGTTACGTATGTCAGTTCAGGCGACTGTAGAAGATGACGTGCCACAGGTCTGTGGTCAGTTTCCGTTGTATGTTTGGGCGGAGATTTGGAACCGGTTGGTTGATCTTCCTTTGCAACCCATAGTCCGTGATACAATGTATAAATTCTTTCATAACATCTTGCCGTCGGGTTCGGTTCTGTGTACACGGCAGGTACTTGATTTGCCGTCTTGTAAAGATTGTGGGTATGAAGAAACAGTGTTTCATGCAATTTATTTTTGTGAACGTTTAGAGGCCGTGAGATGTTGGTTTGGTAGAGTTATTAGGTGGGTGGGTGGTGGGGGTTGACGACTTTACGTGTCCTTAGTCTAGACGTGGGGGTGCCGGAAGGGGTCGCACGGGCCCTGGGAGTATTAGTTTCGGATTTCATTCATATGTCATTGGTACTCAGGACGGTATTATCGCGGTTATGTTTCGCACAAAGTGTAGGAATCGTCTGCTGTTTGGGAATAGTTGTGAGAGCAGCTTCCCGTATACGTACCGTAACTTCCGTGTGGCAGATTTATGGCATTTGTACGATGTCAAGACGTAAAAGGACTGGCCTCTCGTGTGTAATTGTGTGTGTTGCATTTTGTGAGAGAATAGCAAGAGTGGTTGTGATTAGGGGGGGGGGTATTTGGATGATATAATACATTTGTGTCTGACTACTAAGTCGATTGCCGTCTCCACAGTGTCATAATATAGATACCCATTTGAAACGCTTGTGCGGTGGGTAACTATATATGTGCGGGTATATTGTATTCTGTGTTCTTCATGGCCCGTGTATGTGTTGTCTAAAGTGTCATTCGTGTGAAAAATGGTACAGGTTTTCAACATAGTCTGTGAAATGGTGTGTCTGCGTGCGTGACTCATAGTTTTAGTGTGGCTGTTAGGAGTTTAATATATGTTTTTGTTGTGAGGGTTATTTCTGTTACTTTTGTCAGAGTCCGAACAGGGACTCGGAGCTGTGTTTCAGTACCATGGTAATGTCTGTTCTTGTAGTCTGAAGTTTAACTAGTATTAGACATACGTGTGGACCTACTTTAACTCATGTGGTATATGTATTGTGTTATTTTTTGTGTGGGCGGATGTGGTTTTATAGGTTCATGAAGTTTGTATCAGTTTACGCATTGTTTTGATTTAATAAGTTAATTACCAGTGTGTGTTTTGATCCATTATCTTGTTCTTGACAAGAATTGTGCTTCTTATATTTGTATATCAGTATTGTAATGTTTTTCTTAATAAAAAAAAATAACTAAAAAACAGCATAGAAGGATTGGAACTTATCAAGTGCGACATTCATTTTTTTTTGCATTAAAAACAGTAATTTAGTTTTTAT
Organism: Cherax destructor; assembly: GCA_009830355.1. Taxonomy (NCBI): domain Eukaryota; kingdom Metazoa; phylum Arthropoda; class Malacostraca; order Decapoda; family Parastacidae; genus Cherax; species Cherax destructor. The sequence continues at coordinate 39,298 of WNWK01013895.1, read as the reverse complement.
AATTTTACAAAAGGAAAAGAAAATCAGAAGCTAAATTTTTTTTATATATTTTATTTAAAACCATACATGAATACATCCAGAGACAAGATACATAGTACAAATAAACATCTCAATACATAGTACTATCAAAACATATAACCTCTTTCGTTGTACTATACAAACACAATATACACCCCAAACCACACCACGGGTGGGATTCGAACCCACGGTCAGAGAGTCTCAGAACTCCAGACCGTCGCGTAAGCCACCCGTGGTATGGTTTGTTTGCAATCGTGTCATACGATTTCGTGAGTCGAGACAATATACACAATATACAACAAGCAAATTCCTGATTACCAGGAACAAAGTGATTTCAGCTTAAGGTTTTTTTTTCAAAACACATAACATGCATAGATACTCATATTTACAACATATTATGCATATAACAAGCAAGAGCCCCAAAGATACATAGAAAAACATACAATATGACCACAAAACACAACAATTAATTAATGAAATACACGCAATCCTTTAGCGTTTGTTACACCAGTCACCTTCAGCTGACAACACTCTTATCCAATTTATATAAAATAGCCACAAAAATGTAAATAAACAGTTTTTAACTCAGTAATCATTATACCAAACCATTGACCCATGATTATTACTCAGTGTCTGCAACATATTATACTCCACAACTAAACATCGTGAACTGAACATTGCATCTATACCAAGAGTACTAACAAAAGTTTTTCCTAAAATAAAACATTAGAGACTAATATGTAAAATCACAAGGTCAACCATAGAACCTTTCTTAGCTTTCCTAGCTTTTGTGCACTCCTATCACCAGCCAAATTGTCATAAATCATGACCTCCCCATAGGTTATGCAGGACACATAAACCTTTATCATCGCCAGGAAAAGCCCCCTAAGCATCTCCCCTGATATAATTCCCACCTCGGTCACCACTCATGCCTTCTAACAATACACCCCCGTTCATTGGTATGTATGGCAGTCGTCTTCCGTCCCATACCTACTACAAACACCCTCCCTCACCAAACCCATGTTAAACAATATTGCCCTAGATACCAAAATTCTGTGCAAGAATCTATATACAGTCACGCGGACCTTGGATGGCAACTTCAATTTTCCAAAACCATTCCACACTCCCTTCCAGTCATACATTGGATAAACCACCGCCCCTTACACCATCCTGCTCCCTGACCCCTCACCTCCCCCTACCCTTACCAGCACCCTCCCTTTCAACCTTTGCGGCTCCCTTACTACCATTAACAAGCGCAACATATCCTCACACACCATTAATGCTTTTCCACTCCACCACTTTCTAACCTCTTTCTTAACCGCCCCCACCCTTTTACCCCTCACCCCCGCTTCCCCCAGGAACCTTTGCTTCACATATATTCCCTGCAACCTTCTTTGCAATGGAATGAGGCCCATCCCACCCTTACTCAGCACAGTCATAACTACCTCCTTATTTAACCAATGTCTTCCATACTCCCATATATACCAAAGAACTCTCTTTTGCAACATATTTACATCCCTCTCAGTGAGCGGATACACCGCAGCAACATGCCATAACCTACTATATATCAATACATTAACTACTATGACCCTCCTGATTTCCATCCTCCGCAAAGCAGCACCTACCACTGCGGATGTATTCGCTTCCCTCGCCTTCTGTGTATCATTGCAATAAAACACCCCACATATCTTCAAACTGTCCACAATAGACCAACCATACCTACAGCCCAATGCACCCCCCACCCACGTACCTACCTCTAACAATTTTGACTTTACCCTATTTACCCTCATCCCCATTGCTTCCCCAAACACACCTATAATCCTACTTATGTTACTCAAACCCTCTTCCCCTCCCACCAGGATAGTCGTATCATCAACATACCCTACTATTCCCATGGCACTTCCTAATCCCACCTCCCTCTCCTTTACACCCTCATTAATCAACCTATAGAATGGATCCTGCATACAGGCGAACAAGATTTGTGACAAGGGACAGCCCTGGCGCAAACCCCACTCCATTCCCACTTCTTCCCCCACCCTCCCATTTACCTGCACGAGCACACTCGCACAACTATACAGCGTCCACACCCACCTAGTAATTTCTTCACTAAAACCTTGCTGTTTCAATACAGACAGTAACGTACCCCTTTCTACGCTATCATACGCCCTTTCCCAATCTAGTCCCAGAACGCCCCCCCCTCCCTATTCTCAATGAAAGACCTGATTCTACTGTGTCCAGACCAAATGCAGCGACCTGGGATTACAAATTGACCCATCTCTATGACCTTCCCCAACACCTTTTTAAATCTATTTCCCAAGATTTGTGCAAATATTTTGTAATCTGCACATAGTAAATGTATAGCCCTATAATCTGTAATCTTTTCCACCTCCTTACCCTTTGGTACTAATACCACCACCCCAATATGTTGATCCCCGCCCATGACACTATTCATTTTCATCTGATTAAAAAGTTTTGTTAGACATTCCCTGATTACATTTCAGTTCCTTATATAAAAATGCCATCAATTCTAGGCACTTTTCCAACTTGCATCCCCTGTACTGCGTTCCACACCTCCTCTTCTGCTATATCTCCCTCCATCCCTTCCCTGTCATCCTGACCTATTCTTGACTTTATGCTCTTCAAAACAATTCCCCATGCACTCCCACCTCCCTCACACACAGATAAAAACCGACGAAACCAATGTTCAACATATCTACTCATACCCTCCGTAGTACAAAGTATTTGCCCCTTCCTGTATCCCTCCAACTCCTCACACACTTTTAAGGACAACATCGTCATATCTGTTCTCCACTGCTGAAACCTACGCAGTACCATCGCAGACGGCTTGTCACCCTAAAGCACGTCCTCGACTCCCCTGCACCTGAAGAGCATGAAACCTCTGTTATAAAATGACACGATATCTATTAGTAATAGACATCTCCAGTGAACACTAGAAAGGATAGCCCTTCTAGCATCCAGCCTGTTACTGGGCTTTTGCAACAAAGTCAGTATCCTGGTCCAATTATCCGACATATTATCAATATCAGCATTGGATCCCAACTGAGAGGATACTAACCAAAGAAATATATTTAAAATGTTTATTATCAAAGTTAGAAAATCTAGGGTAGCAAAGTAAAGCAAATCAAATATAAATATACTGAAAATATTGCTCCTACACTTCTCTCATAAACAATATGATTGTGCTGAAGGCACATATATCTGGTTCTCATGTACCATCTGGTACAAAGTCAGCAATTATAAACAATACTAATATATATACAAATGTGTGGATGTGTGTATGTGAGTGCTCCAGGTGACTCGTTAAGACTCGACTCAACCAGTGTCAGACTGAACGTCTTCTCATAAGCTAGCTTCTCTAACACACTGACAATCAGAACAGCTTGATTGAGCAGAAAAATGACCAATTCGCAGAACAGCAATATAACAAGCAACAGCAACACAGCGTCAGGAACAAGGAGATCCTCCAAAATAGTCACAAAACTCCCTTAATGCTGAATCTAGGTTCAGCATAAAATCCCCGACTGTGACGGTGCACAGATGCCTTATCGAATTAGATCAAGAGCTATAGCTAGAGACCTGAGTTATCTCAAAGTGTCAATGTGACACACAACACAGTAAAATGTCGAAAATCACTTAGTCTAGGCTATTCTCTGTGAACAGAGTTACACAGAGTCCTGAGAAGTATGTGTCGTCTCACCACCAACACATACTCTACCAAACAGAGTCTAAATGACGAGAAAACAAACAGAGACAAGAGAGAGGTGTTGTTTCCACGATGGTCAGCAGCACAGAGAGGGAGGAGGAAGGAGAAGCAGTCTCCAACTCAGGTGGACGCCACCGACTGACTCCCAGCAACTAGAAGCCTGCAGTATAACAAGCGAAGTGTCGTAAGCGGTAGTTTGCCAACTCCTGGGCAGCTACAACACACTTGAGCAAATAATAATATAAAGCAAGATATTAACAATTTAGCTATTATCGAAAATATCAGCAATAAAAATTATAAGAAATGAAAATATATACATCAATACAATATATAAATTGTGGTCCATTCTGGGGTCGCAATAACCTCTCATTTTGCACCTCCCTCAACTGCGCCCACACGCCTGCCACCTCCTCCTGATGTCGCCCTGCCCCACTCTCGTTATAATATCGCAACTGTCCCTCTAAGTATCTCTGTAATCCAAAACGTAATTGAGCATCAACCCTTGCCTCATGCCTATAATAGTCCCAGATACCTACCTTGGCCTGGTTATACCACCATCGCATTACATCCACCTCCCTCCTGTCCCACTAGTATATCCCCTCCCACCACTCCGCAAATCTCACACGACTCTCATCCCCCATCAACAAACGGATATTCATTTTCCAATAACTGAAATAAGTTTTAACAACTTCCTCCCACTTCAACTCAGCAAGCACTCCCCGATGGTCGAAAAATCCTACATCTACACATTGCACTCTTACAACATTAATTGCCCTCGTTACATAAAGTCAGTCTAGCCTTGCCGTGTACCCTTGCTTGACAAAGGTATGCTTTATCTGCCAACTCTCGCCCCTTACAACATCTACCGCACCCACGGCACCCAACATGTCCGGCAAAACCCCCAATTCACATCCTGCACCTCTCGGTTCAACATCCCTTCTTCGAATGACGCAATTCCAATCACCACCAATTATCATTATCATGGGCAACCCCCTCATATAGTATACTAATTCATCCCGCACGAAATCCTCTTTAATCTTCCTACAATTCATGGCCGGCATGTACACACAAATAAAACATACCCTCACATCATCCCAATACCCCTATACCCACAATACCCTACCCTCCCTCCTCCCATTTCAATAATCGAAAAGGGCTGGAACCTCTAACCCTTACTGCCACCCCGCCCTTGAAATTTGCTGAACTCCCCGCATAAATCATATAACCATCCAAACACAGTTCACTCCCACATCTATAATTATGCTCCTGTAAGAAACATATATCCACATTCAGATGTCTAAGTGTAACTTCCACCCATCTATGCTTGACCTCTGCACAGAGGCCATTAGCATTCAGAGTTATACTCCTGAAACCTGCAAAGGGGGCTTTCCTTTGTGTCTCTGCAACTTCTGTGCAACACCCTTCACAGCACCAACTTTGTCACCATATTTTTTACCCACATTACCCACTTCCTTCCCCTTCACTCCCTCTTTTCCTACCCTAGCCTCCTCCACCCACACCTTTTTGCAAACTCTCTGCCCTGGCGTTAGAACATCCTCCTCAGCCGAGCCACTCGGCCGTTTCCGGGATTCCCCCGAAGCTTCCATGTCCTCTCCTTCCTCCACTCTATGCACTTCAACCCCAACCACCTGTACTGGAAAGGGATCTAACACCTCACTCCCACCATCACTCTTACCCTCGAGACTCACCATAGACTCTGCCCCCACCACATCATCATGCCGAAGTGCCTCCCCCAATGGACTGTCCAACATCTTCCGAAGATCCTCTAACAATGGATCATTCAAACCCAAATACAGTTCCACCTGGCCAGGTGTCTCCACACGTGTCTCAGACCCCAGACCCTGCGTCTCCGATGGCAATGTATGGATACAACCATCAACACCTTCCATTATGTCACTCCATTTAGCAGACGCAACAATGCCCACGTCCTCCTGAATCGCCTCTTCCTCGTCAGCCGTCCTCAAACTATCGCTTTGACGATTCTGCTGCTGTGCCTGTCGTTTATCACACTCCACTGCCATGTGCCCAGCCGACCCACAGATCTCGCACGTCGTAGTTGTCCACCATAGGTGACATACATCTGCGTACGGAAAGCCCCCATCATGACATATGATAGTATTTGCTTTCATAGTGTCATCTTAAGCAAAAACGACCCCTAGGGGAGGCCAGCATAGAGACCCTGTGTCCATCTTCCCACTGAGGCCGCATGTATGATCCCAAACTGGCTGAATGTCTCCCGGATGTCCACTTCATCTGCTTCAAAAGGGACATTATGGATCCTAATCCACGTGTAATAACGTGACACGTCCCATAATCGTACCTCTAAGCCAGGGTTCACCTCAATCCTCTGTTCTTGAAACTTATCCACCACTCGATCATAAGCGCTGCTGACCACAAACTTGACAAATATCCTTGCAGATCCATTCAGGGATATCCCGTACAATTCCTCAGTCGATATTCCAAAAGTGTCACGGATGATAGATGGTAGTAACACGTCGGCATTACTGGGGTAAATCGCCCCCTTGGTCACTTCAACACACACAGTGTTAACCCGGCGTCTACCCCGATCCGCCATGTTGTAGAAAATCTGAAGTTCACCAACTCGTCACTAGGGACCAGTGCAGGTACACCCTCTCGTCACAAGAGCTGAGCGGTGAATGCTCGGTCCAAATTTTTACCATAAGTAAGACAATTAAGTAATTAGGTTAGTAAGTTTCATAAGAACTTACTGTACATATATAAATATTTAACAAAGGTCTTAAGGGCACAGAAGTATTTCACAGAAACCATTTGGATTAATAAAATTAATACATGATGACTTACACAACCAACATTAAAAAAAAAAATTTCCTTTGAGGAAAATACATCAGCAATAAAAGTTTAATGTTGTCCAGAAGATGCATTTCCCATTTTTTGGGAAGAATCCAATGGAATTTGTGCCTACATAGCCTAAACCCATGAAACATGCCTTCCATTGCATACGAGTCATCAGCAATTAAAGATTGATGCCAGTCATAATTGTTTTAATCGGGGAAACGATGCATAACCGTTGGCGCCATAGCACCCGAGGAATTGTCATAGCACCCGAGGAATTGTCATAGCACCCGAGGAATTGTCATAGCACCCGAGGAATTGTCATAGCACCCGAGGAATTGTCATAGCACCCGAGGAATGGGAACTATTCAAATAGGATCAAGAAAAGGGAAGATAAGTTCAGTTCTTTGGATCGAAAGTTCCTCACCAGCATCAATGCAAAATAACGATTTTGCACTGAAGGTGGCAAAATATTATGTACACATTCCATAAACGACATCAACCTTCTTCCAGGTAGGATACACGAGAGTTGAAATTTTGCAGCCGATCAGAGGAGTCTGTCTCTACCTGTCACGCATAAACAAAATTTGGGAATGGCTTATGTAGCATTGTGCATGGGGTACACACGTATGCAAACAGTCCCATGAATCTTGTGTAAGAAACATTACAGAAAAGGTGAAGATGTTTGTTTTTAAGAAACAAACGAAAATGTTTATTTAATGTTTCGGAAAATAGGAATCTCTCGCTGTGAAACTATAAATCAATTGCTAGCGCACTCAACTCACACACTGAGGTCCGTGGTTCGATCACCAGTACGGGTGGAAACATTAAGGAGTGTTTCCTTAAGACACTTGTCCCTGTTCACCTAGTGGGAAATAGGTACCTGGGAGTTAGCCGACTGGTGTGGGTCGCAAACCTGATTTTCCAGAAATGTTCTTCATAAAAAGGGGTTTTCTATGTAATATGTCATTGGTGTCAGCTAGATCTGCATACGTTGTACATGAACTTGTAGAAATAAAAAAAAAATAAAACCACGATTTTTTTTGTTAAAGTTTGCTTTTTTCGTTTACATTCTATTAATAGACCTCTACAATTTTGCAAGAAAAATATATTTGATTTCAGATATTTTAAATAATTTAATTTGATAAATGCGACAAAAATAAATGAGCAAAGTGGCACCCAAAACGCCGAAAATTAATAAAAAAATACTTTCAACTACGATACACCAGCATTTAAAGATTAAAGCTAATCTAGTTATTACATGGAGGAACATTTTGTTTAATGAAAGTGGGAAATTGAAATTTACACTGCTCAGATTCTGCAGTAACTGATCTGATTCCAGCCATTCCAAGGTTTTTTTATTTCAATAAAATTTCAAACTTGCAGCTACTCGAACTAAAATTATGGAGAATGATCCTTTTATAGAGTACACCTTCAGTAATAGTTTGAAGACAATCTGATGAAGCATTCTTTAGTTACTGAATAAAAATAAAGATCACTATTTGTTCAGTAACATACATTAGCAAATTGGAACTTATACAACTCAATGTCTGCGTGACGTTTGTGTTCAGGAAACCTCAACTAGTGGTAAAAATTTGACACCGAAGAGATGAGTTTTTCTCCAGTTATGGCACAGAGTCTAACGATTCCAAGTTATTTTCCAACAGTTAACTTCATCAGTAAATTTACCTACCCGCACATAAAACTTCATAAGTACAATCCTGACCCTAAGATGAATCAGTCATTAAATAATGAAGCCATACAGAAGTAAACTGAAGGTTATTTAACATGATTTGGCGGGAATAAAAATTTCACACTATTTTACATAAAATGGTCACATCAACACCTACACCTCAAAGGGCGTCGATTTTTTGGTACATTACTGATGAATTCGGAAGTTATAAGAGTGATTACGAAAGGATGGGAATGGATTCAAGAACTATGGTTATAAGGCACGAGATTATGCCAATAGTTTCAAGAATTTGCTTCTCCTTAACGTATATAAATGTTGAAAATTTGGAGCAGATTGGATGAGGCGTTCTCTAGTAATTAACGAAATAAAATTGAAAAGTTAGAAGAAGAGGAGAGAAACAAAATTCAGGCAATTACTCAAAGACTCATCTTCGGGGATATATAATGATGATTTTTTTTTCTCCAAGATTTCCATGTAAAAATTTAAGAAAGCCACTTCTGCTCGGATTCAAACTTTCATTGTTAGTATATATTACGTAGAGGCAGCCTCTGATTGTTAATAGTATGTATTTGTATTTTATATATCGTTATTATGTCCCCTCTATCCTTCCTGTCCTCCAGTACTCACCTATATGTGGTTGCAGGGGGTCGATACTAAGCCACTCTCTCCCTGCTCCATGAGCTTTATCATACCTTTTCTTAAAGCTGTGTATGGTTCCTGCCTCCACTACATAACTCTCTGAATTGTTCCACTTTCTGACAACTCTATGACAAGAAATACTTCCTAACATAACTTTGACTCATCTAAGTTTTCAACTTCCAGCTGTGACCCCTTGTTGCTGTGTCCCATCTCTGAAACATTCTGTCGCTATCTACCTTGTCAAATCCTCTCAGTATTTTATGTCATTATCATGGTTCCCCTGTCCCTCCTGTCATCCAGTGTCGTCAGCTTGATTTCCCTTAACCTCTACTCGTATAGCATACCCCTTAGCTCCGAGATTAGTCTTGTTGCAATCCTTTGCACTTTCTCTAATTTCTTGATGTTCTTGACCAGGTGTGGGTTCCATACTGGTGCTGCATACTCTAATATGGGCCTGACATACACAGTGTATAATGCCTTGAGTGCTCCTTACCTAGATGTCGAAACGCTATTCTTAGGTTTAACAGGCACCCATATGATGCAGCAGTTATTTGGGTAATGTGTGCCTCAGTAGATGTGTTCGATATGATGCTCACCCCAAGATTCTTTTCCTCCAGTGAGGTTTGAAGCCTTTGACCTCCTAGGCTGTACTCCGTCTGCAGTCTTCTTTGTTCTTCCAAAACTTCATGACTTTGCACTGCTGGGGTTAAACTCCAGGAACTATTTGTCAGACCAGGTTTGCAGCCTATCCAGATCCCCTTTTAGGCTCACCTGATCCTCGTCCACTTGTATTCTTCTCATTAGCTTCACATTGTCTGTGTGAAAAGGGACACCACTGAATCAGTCCCTTCCGTCATGTCATCTATATATACTAGAAACACCTCCAGACCTAGGACTGACCCTTGCAGAACCCCACTCGACACATTTTTCCCCACTATGATACCTTGTCATGTACCAACACCCTTTGTTTCCTTCCTGTCAACTATTCCCTGATTCATTGCAATACTTTCCCTGCTTTTCCTGCCTGTTAGTCTAGCTTTTCAACCAGTCTCTTGCGTGGTACTGTATTGAATGCATTCTTACAGTCCAAGAAGATGCAGTCTACCCATCCATCTTTCTAATGTCTTAGTTCAGTTTCCTTCCCTGAAGCCGTGCTGGTTGTCATTTATGAGCCCGTTCCTTTCTAGGTGCTCCTCCACTCTTTTTCTGATAATCTCTATAACCTTACTATGCATGTCTGTCTCATTTCTTAAAAATTGGGACTATGTTTGCTGTGCGAGAGCGATTGGTGGAATGATGAGATAGAGTAATAAGAGAGCATATGGAAGGCTTTTACAAAGAAGAAGTGATGCAAGTAGGAAGGAGTATATTGTGAGAAAAAAGAGGTTAGGAGAGTGGTGAAGGAACGTAAAAGGAGAGCAAATGAGAAAGTTAGTGACATGCTATCAACAAATTTTGCTGAGAAAGCCTAAGTAACGAATTAATTTGACAGTTAAAAATTGAAAAATAGAGTTATTAGATGGAAAGTTTGAAGTAGCGGGAAGATTGAGGGAATATTTTGAGGCATTGTTAAATGTTGATGAAGATAGGGAAGCTGTTATTTCGTGCATTTGTCAGGGAGGTATAACTTCTTGTAAGAGTGAAAAGAGCCAGTTGTGAGTGTGGGAGAGGTGCATGAGGCAGTGGGTAGAATGAAAGGGGGTAAATCAGCTGAGATTGATGGGATAAAGACAGAAATATTAAAAGCAAGTGAGGATATATTTTTTGGAATGGTTGGTACTTTTATTTAATAAATGTTTGGAAGAGGGGAAGGTACCTAAGGATTCCCAGAGAGCGTGTATAGTTCCTGTGTATAAAAGTAAAGAGTACAAAAAAAAGAGTGAAAAAAAATATAGGAGAATGAGCCTGTTGAATATACCTGATAAAGTGAATGGTAGAGTAATTAAGAGTAAGTTGGGCAGCAGGATCGCAAATGAACAAGGCGGCCTTTAGAAGGATAGGGGGTAAAGAGTAGATAAGGGTAAAGAGGTTTTAGTTGTATTTATGGATTTGGAAAAGACATGACAGTGGATAATGAAGCAAGGTGGCAGATTTTGCAGATGTATGGAAGAGGTAGAGGGGAAGTTTTACGTAGATGCAAAGCTCGGGTTAGAGTATGTACTAGAGAGGATGATTATTTCCCAGTAAAAGTAGGCTTTAGACAGGGATGTGTGATGACACCAATGTTTTTCAATATATGCCACCCAGCATGTCGTACTTCACTCCTAAAGTCTAGCTAGCCAGATGGATGCCAATCAGGAGGAAGCGAGCAGCCAGGAAAATGGCACGGCTGGCAGTACTAGGAGAGGCAAGTGTCGGTCGTGTTTACAGCTTCGTTGTCTCAACTCTAATGATTTCCTCTGCAAACACGGCAGCTGCCCGGGTTCAGGATGTCCTCCTGTGGTAAGTGATAACCCAGAGCCACTTCAGGCCCCTGAACCCACTCCATCAGATCTCATATTATCAGATATCTTGGAAGCAATTAAAGCAACAGGTACCAGGGCACTCACACATATTCCCAAAACAGCTCGTCCACACGCAGCTGGGAAACTTACAGACCTCTTAAAATATGTAAACGGTGGTTCTGCTATCCTAAATGCTCCACCAACCATCAAGGCATGGCACAACTTGCTACTTTTTGGCAATGTCTGCTTAGCTGTGCCGGAAAGAAGGGGTAAGAGGCTAACCTCAATGATCATTAAATCCTTAAGAGACTTTCCTAGAGCAGAACTATCAATGGGAGAGCCAGAACCCCCACTCACTCCACTGACAGCGAAAAAATCAGAGTCCAGGTGAGCAAGAAAACTGGAGAGAGCAACACAGTGGGGGCAATCAGAATTATCACCAGTGAATATACAATTGCCCCCAGGGATGCTGACACTGCTGAAGTACTTAGAGGAAAGCACCCTGCCAGGGAAACCAGAAGCACTAACACTTTCAACACCTCTGTCCACACTGTGGAACCATTGATTGTGCAAGACTTGGACATTTACAAAGCAATAATGTCTATCCCGTTCAGCTCTGCTGGGGTTTACACTGGTATAAGGCCACGGCATTTAAAGAAAATGCTTAATCCAGTTATAGGGGAGATTGCAGAGACACTACTTTCAGAGATCACAAGGTTCATCAACAATTCCTTGGCTGTTCTGATTCCTGACGAAATTAAACCTTTCTTTTTTGGTCCATCACTTTGTGCCCTTAAAAAGAAGGATGGAAGAATTAGGCTAATTGCATTGTTCAACACTTTTTGCCGGCTCGTTTCCAAAGCTGCTGTCAGAAGTATTCGCGCAGAGGCAGCCATCATGCTTCAACCAAACCAGCTTGGCTTTGGGGTGCCTTGGCTTTGGGTGCCCAGGTTGACATATTTCCTTATTTCCTTGAAGCCTTTTTATCCACTCCTCCGAGGCTATGGTCCCACAATTTACACCAGAAGTGGACCCTTATATATATATATATATATATATATATATATATATATATATATATTATATATATATATATATATATGTCGTGCCGATTAGGTAAAACTGGTCAATTAGCAAGAACTCATCTAAAATTAAGTCCTTTCTAATATTTTCTTTATACGTTTAAAGATATATTTTTTCATTTATGTTAATGTAAGAATTTATAATTTTGTACCAAGAGAAACTTTGAAAACCTACCTAACCTTATTACAACAAACGCAATTTAATTTAGCCTAACCAACTAAATATATTTTAGATACGTTAACATTAATTTAATAATAAACAAACACAATGAAATATATTTTTCGTTATGTTCAGAATAATTTTGGCGAAATTATTGCATACACAAATTTTCACTTGTCTTATTTGGCAAGAAGAGCGTTGCTATTTAAGCTCTAAAATCATAAGTTTTACTAATGCACGAATATATATATATATATATATATATATATATATATATATATATATATATATATATATATATATATATATATATATATATATATATATATATATATATATATATATATATATATATATATATATATATATATATATATATATATATATATATATATATATATATATATATATATATATATATATATATATATATATATATATATATATAATTTGTCTGTCGAATAGTAAAGCTTGTAATTTTATTAAATACAACGCTATTTAACGCTATTTGTATGCAGTAGTTTTACAAAAATAATTCTCAACCTAACGAAAAAAATTATTTCAATGTGTTTAAATATTATTAAATTATTGTAAACTTATCTAAAATATGTTTAGTTGGACTAAGCTAAATTAAATTGAGCTTGTTATAATAAGCTTACGTAAGTTCTCTAAGGTTCTTTTGCTACAAAATTATTAAATTTGACATTAACATAAATGAAAAAAATATATCTTTAAACGTATAAGAGAAAATTTCAGAAAGGACTTTATTTTAAATGAGTTCTTGCTTATTGACCAATTTTACCTATTGTGCACGACATATATATGTAATTGGAGAGTTAGAGTTATCGGAAAGATGAAGGGAATATTTTGAGGAATTGTTAAATGTTGATGAAGACAGGGAAGCTGTGATTTCGTGTATAGGGCAAGGAGGAATAACATCTTGTAGGAGTGAGGAAGAACCAGTTGTGAGTGTGGGGGAAGTTCGTGGGGCAGTGGTTAGAATGAAAGGGGGTAAGGCAGTTGGGATTGATGGGATAAAGATAGAAATGTTAAAAGCAGGTGGAGATAAAGTTTTGGAGTGGTTGGTGCTATTATTTAATAAATGTATGGAAGAGGGTAAGGTACCTGGTGATTGGCAGAGAGCATGCATAGTTCCTTTGTATAAAGGCAAAGGGGACAAACGAGAGAGCATAATTATAGGGGAATAAGTCTGTTGAGTATACCTGGAAAAGTGTATGGTAGAGTTATTACTGAAAGAATTAAGAGTAAGACGAAGAGTATGTCAGCAGATGAACAATGAGGCTTTAGAAAGGGAAGGGGATGTATAGACCAAGTGTTTACAGTGAAACATATAGGTGAACAGTATTTACATAAGGATAAAGAGGTTTTTGTGGCATTTGTGGATTTAGAAAAGGCGTATGATAGGGTGGATAGGGGGCAATGTGGTAGATGTTGCAAATGTATGGAATAGGAGGTAGGTTACTGAAAGCAGTGAAAAGTTTTTACGAGGATAGTGAGGCTCAGGTTAGAGTATGTATGAGAGAGAGAGATTATTTCCCAGTAAAAGTACGCCTTAGACAAGGATGTGTGACGTCATAATATTTATAGATGGGGTTGTAAGAGAAGTGAATGCTCGGGTATTGGTAAGAGGTGTGGTGTTAAAAGATAAAGAATCTAACACAAAGTGGGATTTGTCACAGTTTCTCTTTGCTGATAACTCTGTGCTTTTGGGGGATTTTGAAGAGTAGTTGCAGAGGTTGGTGGAGGAATTTGGTAGGGTATGTAAAAGAAGAAAATTAAAATTGAATATAGGAAAGAATAAGGTGATGAGGATAAAAAAAATTGGTAACGAAGGATTGGATATCAGATTGGAGAGAGAGAGAGTATGGAGGAGGTGAATGTATTCATATATTTAGGAGTGGACGTGTCAGCAGATGGATCTATGAAAGATGAGGTGAATCATTGAATTGACGAGGGGAAAAAGGTGAGTGGTGCACTGAGGAGTCTGTGGAGACAAGGAACTTTGTCCATGAAAGCAAAGAGGGGAATGTATGAGAGTATAGTTATATCAACGCTCTTATATAGGTGCGAAGCATGGGTGGTGAATGTTGCAACAAGGAGAAGGCTGGAGGCAGTTGAAATGTCGTGTCTGAACGCAATGTGTGGTATGAATATAATGCAGAGAATTCGTAGTTTGGAAATTATGAGGAAGTGCAGGATTACCAAAAGTATTATTCAGAGGGCTGAGAAGAGGGTGTTGAGGTGGTTCGGACATGTGGAAAGGAGGGAACAAATTATAATGACTATGAGATTGTTTAAATCTGTAGTGGAGGAAAGGCGGTGTAGAGGTCGGACTAGGAAAGGTTTGAGGGAGGGGGTAAAGAAGGTTCTGTGTGTGAGGAGCTTGGACTTCCAGGAAGCATGCATGAGCGTGTTAGATAGGAGCGAATGGAGGCAAATGCTTTTTAGGACTTGACGTGCTGTTGGAGTGTGTAGACGGCAATATTTATGAAGGGATTCAGGGAAACTGGCAGGCCGAACTTGAGTCCTGGAAATAACAAAAAATAAATAAATCCTTGTTAAAGAAACTGCGGAAAAACATGAGATGAAGTCGAAACTTCGAACTATAAAGAATATGGTACATGATAATTATATACAGTACCGACAAGGTGATTAGGAAGACACATGTGCAGCAGTTAACAGATAACCATTCTAGCAAGGACAGAGAGATCAAAAGAAATAGGCAAAAATTAAAATAACCCAAAATACTTTTTACTTATTCAAAATCATAGGCAAAACTTACCTATTCATTCTTAAGGAAGATAAAACTTTAACTGATGATAACAAAAGAAGAACGATTTACAGCCCACATGTTTCCCAACCATATGTTACACTACAGTCATCGTGTGTTACCCACAATGGAAAGTAGTCACTCTGTCTGACTTTTTTGGGTTATCCTAGGTTCTCTACACATATGCTGCTATGTATGATAATCTATGTAACTGTATTTGTGTATACCTGAATAAACTTACTTACTTACATCAGTTACTAAAGGTTCATGCAACATCAAGCTCTGCCAACATATCTGGCAGCCCTAAGCTCACTTTGAAGACATGACAGCATGCATTTGCAATCTCTCCAGAAACGTGGATCCTCATATACTATCACAGTCTTAAATACGGTGAGAGTCTCACACGGCACCACTCCACGAAGACGACAGTCAAGATATCGAAGAAGAAAAATATAAACAGTTATGAAGGGCGACTAGCGTGATCAGTATCTCCGATGTTTACATGACCCAGGGAGACATGTGTTCAAAACAAGACGGTCATGCACATCTCAGGACACTCCTGCCTCTTGCACATCCCAGGACACTCCTGCCTCTTGCACATCCCAGGACACTCCTGCCTCTTGCACATCCAAGGACACTCCTGCCTCTTGCACATCTCAGGACACTCCTGCCTCTTGCACATCTCAGGACACTCCTGCCTCTTGCACATCTCAGGACACTCCTGCCTCTTGCACATCCCAGGACACTCCTGCCTCTTGCACATCTCAGGACACTCCTGCCTCTTGCACATATCAGGACACTCCTGCCTCTTGCACATCCCAGGACACTCCTGCCTCTTGCACATCTCAGGACACTCCTGCCTCTTGCACATCCCAGGACACTCCTGCCTCTTGCACATCTCAGGACACTCCTGCCTCTTGCACATCTCAGGACACTCCTGCCTCTTGCACATCCCAGGACACTCCTGCCTCTTGCATATCTCAGGACACTCCTGCCTCTTGCACATCTCAGGACACTCCTGCCTCTTGCACATCCCAGGACACTCCTGCCTCTTGCACATCTCAGGACACTCCTGCCTCTTGCACATCCCAGGACACTCCTGCCTCTTGCACATCAAAGGATACTTCTGCATCATGCACATCCCCTACAACAAGAGATTCAGTGAAAAATGACATGGTGATACCACTTAAGTGCCTCCTGGTAATGGACAATGCTCCTACTCATCCTCCAAACTTGGTAGACCAATTGTCTAGGGATTTCAGTTTTATAACAGTGAAGTTCTTGCCTCCTAACACCCCTCCTCTCATCCAGCCCATGGACCAGCAGGTCATTTCTAAGTTCAAAAAACTCTACACAAAAGCAGTGTTTCAAAGGTGCTTTGAAGTGACTTCGGACACTGAATTGACCCTAAGAGAGTTCTGGAGGAATCACTTCAATATCTACAATTCCATAAGCCTTATAGGTAAGGCTTGGCAGGGAGTGACTTCCAGGACTTTGAACTCTGCTTGGAGAAAATTGTGGCCAGAATGTGTCCTCCAGAAGGATTTTGAAGGGTTTGAGGTTGACCCTGAGGACCCTACGCCTGTTGTGGAATCTATTGTGTCTTTGGGGAAGTCCATGGGGTTGGATGTGAGTGGCGAGGATGTGGAAGAGTTGGTGAAGGACCACAGGGAAGAGCTAACCACTGAAGAGCTGCAAGACCTTCAACTGGAACAGGAACAGACTACAGCTGAGGAACTTGCTTCAGAGGAGGAGGAAGAGAAAGTGAAGGAGGTGCCTTCTTCAGAGATTAAGGAGATTTGTGCAATGTGGAGTAGGGTGCAAGCTTTTGCTGAGAAATATCACCCTGACCAAGCTGAAACAAGCCATATCTGCAACACGTTCAGTGACAAAACCTTGGCCCACTTCAGGCAAATCTTAAAGAGGCTCCAGAAACAGACCTCTCTGGACCGTTTGTTTTGTACGACAGGGGTCCAGTGACTCTCAAGCTGGTCTTAGTGCCATTAAAAGACAAAGGAGGGAAGTAACCCCAGATAGGGCTTCGATACCTCAAGTCTTTTTGGAGGGGGATTTCCCTTCCAAACAATAATCAGTCCTCCCTCTCCTCCACCCTGTCTTTCATACGCCAACAAGTCTTCAATAAAGGTATGTAATAATGATTTAAATGTTTATTTATATATAATTGTCATTGTTTTGTGTATATAAAACTATAATTAAACTTTACAAAATTTTTTTTTTTTTTTTGGTGTCTGGAACGGATTAATTGTATTTACATTAATTCTTATGGGAAATATTACTCCGAATTTAGGCCTTTTCGGATTTAGGCCGACCTTCTGGAACGGACTACGGCCGATATTCGGAGTTCCACTGTATACTTCCATCAGGTGAAAAACTTGGGAACATTAAGAAGCAGTGATCTGAAGCTAATATTGGGCCTTTTGTACTCTGGTGTCTAATTTTCACTGGGTGAATAGGTGCAATATAATCTGGCAGACTCAGATTCTTTTATTCTCACAGGATCCTTTACATGGTGGTTGAGAAAATCGTATATTATTATCTTCGTTAACTTTGCTCTATGAAGGGTTTCTTTCTTGGTGACTGTAGTTATCCCTCATGAACAGTTCCACACCTGTCTTATTAGCAAACATAGCTGCTTTCTCTGTTATCTTTATGAGAGCCTCATTACTATCATCATGTTCCTATTTTACTCTGTTGCCATTTGGTAAAGTTGTACAAGACAGCCACAGCTGTCTTTTGTTTACTTATTGCGATACTTCCCAGTTCATAATTCTCTGCCCATCTGGGGAGGTACCTTGATGCTGGTGAGAGGGCTCTTGATCCAAGGAATGGGACCTATCCTCTCTTTCCTTAGACCAAACCTTACTGTCTCCCATTCCCCCAGATGCTGTGCAATCCCAACTGATTTCGCACTTTCCTCTAAATAAAATAATCTTAAATCCTCATTGATCATTGACGACAAGTGTTAGTTCCCTTCTACCTTTCACCTTCTTTATCATCCTGCATATACTGTACTCGCCTAGTTGTGGTTGCAGGGGTCGATTCACAGCTCCTGGCCCCGCCTACAGCTCCTGGCCCTTTATCAGTGACATTTTATTTTCGATGATGGATATTAGGTGAGGTTTGATAGCCTTTGTCTTCTGTTTCAGCTTTACTGCCTTGTTGCCCTCACCATCATGCACTCAATGTACAAGATTTTAAGGCTCTTTATGAGGTGAGGTGGAATTACAAGCAAGTACTACACTACATATATACATATTTGAATTTGATAAATTTAAATCACTAATAACTTTGTTACTTATTATAATGACTGACTGAATGATGTGTAGAAGCTCTTGGTTCAGTTGACAGTGTTCTCGGCTCACACACTGAGAGAACAGGGATTGCTCCCCAGCACAGGAGAAATGTTAGGTATGTTTCCTTACATTTAATCCACATCAGTTCTTGGAGTGACAGCCACTTTTAACAAACAGTAAAATGCAATGGTTCCATTTATAATTAAATTTCACTCTTAAATTATTTTATAATAAACTTGCTCAATATTTTTTTTTTTTAGCTTGGAATACAATTGTATTAACAAAAAAGATAAAGAAATTTTATTAAAAAATACACGTACCTGTAGAATGTGGTTCAATATATAATTCATCCCCAATTTTTGCCAGCGAATGAATGGCTCTTCCAAAAACTAAAAAAAAAGATATTTAAATACCATACATTATTTTAGATTTAAACAGTATTTCATTTTATCAGCACGTTATATACCTGAAATAATTTCATAGTTTTGTGCAATGAAAACTATTCCTGTAATATAATAATTTTGTACAATACACTCTATAAACTGCAGCTAAGCCAGTACAATAATCCATTGCTTTATGTGAGTTCCCTATGACCATGTTTCCCAGGATGCTACTCAAAACAGTATGCTAATTTCTATGTACCTACTCACTGCTAGGTTAACAGAGGCAACATGTGTACGGAAACATTCCCAAAGTTTCTTATCCACTTGTGCAAGCACTGCCAAGCAGACATTATAATCCAATGTTCGAGTAACATTCCTGCATGATGGGTTTGTTCGATAAACATTACTTAGCTCTTGCTATAATTTATTAGAATATTATACAGCTCAGGGTTGCAGGTGTGTGCGGCTCTACCAACACATGTAAAGAGAAAGACCCTCTTACATATATGCTGAAAATACAGTAGTTAGAAAATACCTTTAATATTAACTCCCGGTATAACACACTTCATTGTTGCTGTGTGTTAAACATTAACTTCAGAATACAATGTTTCTCTTGCTTTCTTTTTCTTGTTATTGTTGGTGTTAAGGGTCACCAGTACTAGTAGCCTTATCGAGCTTTGCTTCCCTCGAGACCGGGAAAAATATAATGCCTGTATCGGAAATATAATAATAGTAATATCTTTATTCACGGTGCCCCGTGGCCTGGTGGCCGGGTTCGATTCCCGGCGAAGGGGTGGAAACATAAGACGTGTTTCGTTACACCGGTTGGCTATGTTCCTCATCAGTAAAATGTGTACCTGGGTGTTAGTGGACTGGTGTGGATCGCATCCTGGGACAAAACTGACGTAATTTGCCCGAAATGCTCTGCATAAAAGGGGCTTTCTATGTAGTAGTATGTCATTGATGTCAGCTAGGACTGTATACCTTGTACATGTACTTGTAGTAAATAAAGATATTATTATATTATATTATTAGTAAGTACATGTACAAAGTATACAGGCCTAGCTGACATCAATGACATACTACTGTGTTATATAGCCTGAAATGCTCCATATAACAAGAGACTTTTCAAAATGGTTGAAATCAATTTCACCTAATTTGGCAACAATTAGGTAGCTTTTTAAAATGCATATCAACATAAAAATGAATACACCCGGTCAAAAACTTATGAATGTTTTAAAAATTCAAGTAATCACTTAATTTCTGCATTTTCTTTTGGCATCCCAGAAGGAGCAACTTTATTAAGTAAATTCCTGTTTCATTCCCTGACCAGTGACCATACTGGTCAGACATCTGCGGACTGCCTCCTGGTGGTGACACAGATAAGCTTTATATTTTCACCAACATGGCGGCTGCAAGCCGGAGGAGGGTGAATACTGTTTCCATAGACGTTGTGCGAGGGGCGATTTACCCGTCCACTGCTGCCACTGTCCTGCCAGCCATATTATGGGACACATACAGGATTGATACCTCAGATCTCTATGGTGTAGCCTTGAATATAGCGACACAGGTCTTTGTGAAGTTGACAACATCAAGGTGTATGAGCATTTAGTGGACACATACCAATATCGTGTCCTCACAGTCAACGCAGGCATGGAAGTGAAATTGAAGGACGTGTCGAGGTCCTACACCTGGGTGAGAGTGCTAAATGTCCCGTTTGAGGCCGACCAAGTTGATATTGCTACGGTATTTAAGGAGTATGGGGTTGTGCACGTAGCAAATGTTGGCAAGTGGAACGAGGGCCCTTATGAGGGACTTCTGGAGGGATCCTACTCTCTTAAAATGACAGTACAACGACCCATACCGTCATATGTGGTGATGTCGGAGTTCTGCATGCAGGTGTATGTGACATACATTGGCCAAAGGCATACGTGCCACATCTGTGGTGCCTACGAGCATGTTGCAGCTGACTGTGTGAGGAGAGGCACGCAACGCTTTGATGAGGGTCCTGTGGGCCCCACTGAGGCGGATGTAAGGAGTGAGACGACGATAAAGGATCAGCTGAAAAAGTGGAGTGACATCGTTGATGGTGTGGAGGAGACGTGTCTCACCATTCCAGATGCGTCACAGGCAGGAGAGGAAGGAACGACAGGAGACCTGGAGGGTGCTTTGGATAACTGCCCGGTATTACTGTTGCAAACGGTGTTGAAGGGCCTTCTAGACACCCCGTTGCCAGAGTTGAGTGTGGTTGGTGGTAGTGGCATGGTGGAGGTCACTGATGGTGCTGCTGGAGTGGGGTGTGGTAGCCCTGAGGAAAATGCATTGGTGTGTGGTGAGGTGCAAGTGTTAGTGCACGAGAGTGAAAGTGGCATGGGAATGGAAGTAGTGGGGGAATCCCACAAATGTTCAGTGGCTTTATCTGACAGTGACAATGTACTTATGCCTGCACAAAGAACTTGCAAGAAACCTTGGGTGGATGTTGCACGGAGGGGCAAGGGTGGGTTGCAGGGAACAGAAGGGGCCCGGGGAGAGAAGGCTGTTAATAAAGGGGGAGGCTCGGGTAAAATTGCCGTGCCGCTTCCACAAAGGTCAAAAGGAAAACCCACTCATTTATATTCAAGTGTTTAATGATTAACGTAAATGGAATGATGGCGAAGATTAAACGTAGGTGGGTAGAAGTGACATTACGACATTTTGGTGTGCATGTTGAGTTTATACAAGAACATAATCACAGGTTTGGATGAGACTTATGCTTGAAGGGGTATAGTGTTTATGTAGGGTCATCGGGCAGATTAAAGGGAGGGGTTGCAATGGTCATACAGGAGTCAAACCCTTTTAAACTGTTAGTGAGGGAAGAGTGTGGGGGGGGGGGGAAGAATAGTGAAAGTAGATGGGGACTGGGGAGGGGTGAGGGTATCTTTCATTGGAGTCTACATGCTAACGGAACACAGCAGAAAGGTAAAATCTGATTTTGTGAGGGATTTTGTGGTGTACACCTTGGGCGGATTACCTGGGGTAGTGTTTGTAGGGGGTTACTGGAATTGTGTGGTCCTAAAAAGGGATGTAGAGCCTAGGGGTGCAGGATGTGAGTTGGGGATATTAAGGGATGTCTTGGGTAGTGCAGGCTTGGTGGATGTGGTTAGGGGAGCGGGGTGTGGAGCATACATTAATACACAAAAGGTATGCAGCTAGATTAGATAGGATTTATGTAATGGGACAGGTGACTATAGATGTAGGTTTTTCGGACCACAGAGGTGTATTAGTGGAGATTAATTGGGAGGGAGTGGTACAATGGTACAGGGGTTATTGGAAGTTGAATGTCAAGTTGCTAGTTGGGGAGGAACGGAAGGAGAGGTTTGCACGGTGGTGGGGAGGGATGTACGAGAAAGGAAGGAGGGAGGGACATTTAGTGCATGGGTGGAAAATAAGGCAAAGTCAGGGATTCGGGAGTTTTATAAAAGTCTTGGGCAAGAGGATGCATGCTGAAAGTATGGTCTGCAAAAGTATATTGAGAGGCAATTGAGCAGTTGTTATGAGGGAGGGGGACCTTATGCGATGAATGAGATCAGGGAGTTGCAGGAAAAACTGAGGGAAATACAGAATGAAAGGTATGATGCAGTACGATTGAAGGCAGGAATGGATGACATCATGTGGGGAGACAGGCCTTCAGCATGTGTTTTGGGGAATTATAGGAAGAGGCGGGGTGGAATGACTGTGAATTGTATCAAAGTGGAGGAGGATATACATGGTATTGGGAAGGGACAAAAACTCAGGACGACCGAGGCAGTGGGCGTATATGTAGACAAGTGGTTTGAGAGATATTTGCGAAGTGTGAATGGTGGGGAGTGTGAGAGGGTATCCAGAGTGTGTTGGGGGAGGCAGACAGAGAGAGCATGGGAGGGGAAATTAGCAAGAAGGAAGTATGGGAGGCGGTGAACGGGTTGAGTAGAGGGAAGGCACCAGGTATAGATGGTATATCATATGATTTTTATAGGGTACATTGGGAGGTTATGAGGGAGTGCATTGTGAAATTGCTAAATCAGATGAAGGATGAGGGATGCATGGGGTATGAGCAGGGTACAGGGGTGGTGGTGTTAGTTAAAAAGGGGAGAATGGGGATACGATCCAGAATTATAGGCCTTTAGCTATGATGTGTGCTGATTATAAGGTGTTCGCAAAAATTTTGGGGAACAAAATGAAAAGGGTGATAGGCAGAGAGATTGCAGAAGGGCAGTGTGGGATTCTGGGTCATAGTATGGTTTGGGGGCATGAGAGAATAAAGGATTTTATTGAAAGTGGGAATGAATGTGGTGTGCTAGCGTTGGATTGGAGAGCGGCATATGATAGTGTTGAAAGAGATGTGTTGTTTGAGGTCATGCGGCGGCAGGGGTTTGGGAAGGAAGTGGTTCGGTGGGTGGAAACTGTGTATAAGGGGGCGTGCGTGCGTGTGCAAGTAAATGGATGTGTTGGGAGGGAGGTGGGCATGGCTAGGGGTCTGCGGCAGGGATGTCCCTTGTCACATATTTTTTTCGCATGTATACAAGATCCGTTTTATAGGTTGATTGGGGAAGAGGTGGGGAGGGGCGACATCGATAGGTGCGATGTACCTAGCATAGTCGGGTATGGCAACAATACAATGGTTCTGGGGGGTAATGAGGAGGGTTAGGAAATGTAGGTAGAATCATTAGGGTATTTTGCGGGGTGACAGGCATGCGGGTTAATGGGGCAAAGTTGCACTTGTTGGAGGGGGGAACGTGGGTTGGTGGGAGAATAGGTATGAGGTATGGGTGGACGGTAGTGGTAAAGGTTAAAATTTGTGGGGTTATGTATATGAGTGATAGTAGGGAAGTGAGGTGTGAGAATTCTGAGAGGGTTGTGAGGGCTGCGATTGAGAGGATGACAGGTTGGAGGGCGGGGATCTAACTCTGCAACAGAGGGTGATTTACCCTCTGTTGCAGGACGATGTGAGGCTGTTGGAGGTACGGGTGTAGATATGTATGGGCATACATAGGGTTGGGGGGATTAGGGCTTATACCTTTAGAATACAGGTTGTTGTGTATTTATGTAAAAAGATGTGTTGTGAGATTGGGAGGTGTGGATGGGAGAAACGTGGGAAGCGTCATACATGAGTTGACTAGGTGGTGGGGGAAAAGAGCTGGTGCAGTGTTGCGATTTGCTGTGTTACATGATGGTAATGAGGAACACACAGAGGTTGACAGCAAGTGCCTTGGAGAGGATCGGGTGGGGGAGGGCTGTAATGGAGGGAGAGGAGGAATACCCGGTATATGATATATCGTTTTATTCATGGAGTGGTGGCGTCGAGAGCCTTACTATATAGGATGGGCATGGTGACTGCGGCGGGTTGCAGGAGGTGTGGGTTGGACGAAACAGCTATGCATGCGATATACTTTTGTGAAAGTTTGGAGTCTGTGAGGAAGTGGTTGGGGAGAGTGTTGTGACGAATGGGGGGGGTGTATCTGTCTTAAGGGCGATGAGCTTAGACATAGGGGGAGTGCAGCCGCAGGTGTGTCGAGGCCTTATGTATTTAATGATCGATTATGTATGTGTGTCATGGAAGCTGCGGGACGTTGGGGTTGGGGAGCGTATCAGGGCAGTAGCTGGGTGTATGTACGCACAAAATGTAGAAACAGGGAGGTATATGGGAGGAATTGGGGGAGTGCCTTCTCAGGGAAGTTTAAAAATTTGGTATTAGGAGACTTATTAGGGGCGTAGGTAAGTATTCTTAATGGGGCTTGACTTCCGGGAGGTTTGTATTGCTTTAGGTGGGGGGTGTCAGGGGAGTATGAGTGTGCTTTGGAGAGCGAGTGGGAAGGGGAGGGGTAGAGGGGGGTGGAAGGATGGACAATGCAATATATTAAATGTATCTTTTTGGGGAAACGGGTAACGATGAAAGGAGGGATTGACAGGAGGATTAGTGTATGTGTGGGTAGGGTGGTAAACTTGACTGACGTGTACTGACGACTGGTAGGGAACTTTGAACAGAGGGAGATGTAAGGGGTAATAATAAGTGGGTTTTCCTATGAGGCATTGTCACTGGTTGCGGGTGTTATGCGTTTCAGGGAGTGAAAGGTAATAAGGTGTGCCCTGCTCTAGCACATGTTCCGTGTGTCTAGTCGGGAGTGTATGGTTGCACTGTAGTCATAGTGACATCACCTGCTGAAGTGTGGGTATGGGAAATCTGACGTTTGATGCATTGTGGTTTAGACGGCAGTTGGTGTGGATAGTATTTGGTTGAGAGGTACTTGATGGAGCCTAGTAGTATGAACTAGGTATACAGCAAGGATCGTGACAGGCGTCACAAGGGTAGATGTGTCTTGGCGGATTTGTGGTGTGGATTTTTGTGTTTTCCTGGTACTATGTATAGGTTTTTAATTAATATAGTAAGTGAATGTTAACTTGTGGGGTAACGTGCCTGTAGGTGGTACTTGGGTAGATAGGGAGAGAGCTGGTATTATCATAATGTAATGTGGTAATGAGCATTGAATAATATATAGGTATGTATGCAGTGGGGGATAATGTTGGAACCCTCGGGTTCATGGGTTTTGGTATAGTGTATGTGCCAATATTGTGTCTATAGCAGAGTTCTTACCTTTATTATACTATGTACGGATCTTATGTGAAGGTCTTATTCTATATTTCCTGTAATATGTGTTTTTTACATAAAATATAAGAAAATATTGTATGTAATGTATGGTTTGGATGGAACCCGATGGTCGAAACCATAATGTTACGTGGTTACGGGTTTGTTTAAATATTGTTCTTTAATCTTTAATTTTATATTAATGTATGATGTGTTCCTTTTAAAGTACGCTTCATTTGTGCTTTATGTTTGTTGGACAGGGGTTTTGCAAAGAGAACTCTAGAATAGTGTGTGTTCTTTTCATTGGGTATAAGAGGGTATTGTGTATGACATTTTGGCTTATATTGTATAGGTTTAGGGTTAAGGCAAAAATTTTATTGTGCACTCTTTGTAGTCTTATGATTATATTAGTTTTATTCTGATAGGTGGGGGGTTATGGCTGGGGAGGTAGGTGTTATGTTTAAGGGTGTTATGGTATTGCACATACTATGTGATCTGTGCTTTTGTATCTTTTGTTGTTCAAGGAATGGTAATGGATATCATGTTTACCTTTGCATGAGTTTTGTTTTAGCATATGTTTTTCGGTGTTTTTGGTGTTTTTGGTGTTTTTTCATGTTATGTGTTGCTAATTTCTACAGAGTCCGTGTATCAATACTTTCCTAAAGTTGATTATTGTATGTGTTTTTCTTATTTATATACCTTATTGTTATAAGGTGATATATTTTATTTATAATTGTATGTGAATTGTATATGTACTGTTATTTTAAATAAAATAAAAAAAAAATCCTGTTTTTTTTCCTTCCCATTTTTCGATTTTAATTCGCTCATAACTCTTGTGTACGAAAACGAGTGCCAGGTTCCAGGAACAACGAGGGCCAGGTTCCAGGAACAATGAGTGCCAGGTTCCAGGAACAACGAGGGCCAGGTTCCAGGAACAACGAGGGCCAGGTTCCAGGAACAACGAGGGCCAGGTTCCAGGAACAAAGAGGGCCAGGGTCCAGGAACAACGATGGCCAGGTTCCAGGAACAATGAGGGCCAGGTTCCAGGAACAACTTGCATGTGCAAGTGCCCTATGACCTAAGTTATTGAACCACTTCACACCAACCTGGGATGGTTCGGATAACTTCCAAATCTCTCAGTGGATTCAAGCGTAAAAACAAGGATAAAACTCTGGAACATTTTGACTTGATAATGGTCCAGGAAGAAGGGAAACGCAGTCATAAGTTTCCTCTCGTAAGTGAGAGTTCTTTATGAATATGGAATGTTGTTTACCCTTTATTTACAGTACCTTTTTCATACGTTACCAATTTATTTCCTGTTTAAAAATCATTAATTAGTAGCTGTTTGTGTGTGTGTATGTGTGTGTGTATGTGTGTGTGTATGTGTGTGTGTGTATGTGTGTGTGTGTACTCACCTAATTGTACTCAATTAATTGTGGTTGCAAGGGTCGAGACTCAGCTCCAGGTCCCACCTCTTCACTGATCGCTACTGGGTCCTCTCTCTCCCTGCTCCATGAGCTTTATCATACCTCGTCTTAAAGCTATGTATGGTTCCTGCCTTCACTACATCACTTGCTAGACTATTCCACTTCCTGACAACTCTATGACTGAAGAAATACTTCCTAACATCCCTTTGACTCATCTGAGTCTTCAACTTCCAATTGTGATCCCTTGTTTCTGTGTCCCATCTCTGGAACATCCTGTCTCTATCCACCTTGTGTGTGTGTGTTAGTTACCATTTTGTCCTAGGCACATGTCGATTAGACACTAGGCCTGTTGTATGTATGTGTGTGTGTGTAACGAAACACTTCGAAATGTTTCGGCCCCGCCGGGAATTGAACCCGGGCCCTCCGTGCGTGAAGCAAGAGCGCTAGCCACCATGCCATCTTGTGTGTGTGTGTGTGTGTGTGTGTGTGTGTGTGTGTGCGTGCGTGTCTGTGTGTGTGTGTGTTTACTCACCTATTTGTGGTTGCAGGGGTCGATTCATAGCTCCTGGCCCCTGTGTGTTTGTGTGTGTGTACTCCAATATTTGTATTCACCCATTTGTGGTTGCAGGAGTCGATTCTTAGCTCCTGGCTCCTGTGTGTGTGTGTGTGTGTGTGTACTCCCCTATTTGTATTCACCCATTTGTAGTTGCAGGGGTCGATTTACAGCTCCTGGCCCCGCCTCTTCGCTCATCACCACTAAGTCCACTCTCTCCCTGCTCCGTGAGCTTTGTCGTGTGTGTGTGTTTGTGTGTGTGCTCACCTAGTTGTGCTCACCTAGTTGTGGTTGCAGAGGTCGAGTCATAGCTCCTGGCCCCGCCTCTTCAATGGCCGCTACTGGGTCACTCTCCCTGCGTCATGAGCTTTATCATACCTCTGCTTAAAGCTATGTATTGAGCCTGCCTCTACTACATCGCTTCCTAAACTATTCCACTTCCCGACCACTCTGTGACTGAAGAAATACTTCCTAACATCTCTGTGATTCATCTGAGTCTTCAGCTTCCAACTGTGTCCCCTTGTTGCTGTGTCCCATCTCTGGAACATTCTGTCTCTGTCCACTTTGTCAATTCCTCTCAGTATCTTATATGTTGTTATCATATCCCCCCTATCTCTCCTGTCCTCCTGTATCGTCAGATCAATTTCCCTTAACCTCTCCTCATAGGACATACCCCTTAGCTCCGGGACTAGTCTTGTTGCAAACCTTTGCACTTTCTCGAGCTTCTTCACGTGCTTGGCTAGGTGTGGGTTCCAAACTGGTGCTGCATACTCCAGTATGGGCCTAACGTACACAGTATACAGAGTCCTGAACGATTCCTTATTAAGATGTCGGAATGCTGTTCTTAGGTTTGCTAGGCGCCCATATGCTGCAGCAGTTATTTGGTTGATGTGCGCCTCAGGAGATGTGCCTGGTGTTATACTCACCCCAAGATCTTTTTCCTTGACTGAGGTTTGCAGTCTCTGGCCCCCCTGGACTGTACTCCGTCTGCGGTCTTCTTTGCCCTTCCCCAATCTTCATGACTTTGCATTTGGTGGGGTTGAACTCCAGGAGCCAGTTGTTGGACCAGGCTTACAGACTGTCCAGATCCCTTTGTAGTTCTGCCTGGTCCTCGTGTGTCCTGGTGTGTGTGTGTGTGTGTGTGTGTGTGTGTGTGTGTGTGTGTGTGTGTGTGTGTACTCACCTATTTGTGCTTACAAGGGTCGAAGCTCAGCTCCTGGCCCCGCCTCTTCACTGATCGCTAATAGGTCCTCTCTCTCCCTGCTCCATGAGCTTTATCAAACCTAGTCTTAAAACTATGTATGGTTCCTGCCTCCACTACGTCGCTTTCTAGGCTATTCCACTTCCTGACAACTCTATGACTGAAAAAATACTTCCTAACATCCCTTTGACTCATAGGAGTCTTCAACTTCCAATTGTGACCCCTTGTTTCTGTGTCCCCTCTCTGGAACATCTTGTCTCTATCCACCTTATCTATTCCTCGCAGTATTTTATATGTCGTTATCATGTCTCCCCTAACCCTCCTGTCCTTTAGTGTCGTCAGGCCGATTTCCCTTAACCTTTCTTCGTAGGACAATCCCCTTAGCTCTGGGACTAGTCTTGTTGCAAACCTTTGCACTTTCTCTAATTTCTTGACGTGCTTGACCAGGTGTGGGTTCCAAACTGGTGCTGCATACTCCAGTATGGGCCTGACGTATATGGTATACAGAGTCTTGAATGATTCCTTGGTGAGGTATTGGAACGCTATTCTTAGGTTTGCCAGCCGCCCGTATGCTGCAGCAGTTATCTGATTGATGTGTGCCTCAGGAGATGTGCTCGGTATTATACTCACCCCAAGATCTTTTTCTTTGAGTGAGGTTTGCAGTCTTTGGCCACCTAGTGTGTGTGTGTGTGGGTGTGTGTGTGTGTGTGTGTGTACTCACCTAATTGTGGTTGCAGGGGTCGAGACTCAGCTCCTGGCCCCGCCTCTTCGCTGTCCACTACTGGGTCTCTGCTCTCCCTGCTCCATGAGCTTTATCATACCTCGTCTTAAAACTATGTATGGTTCCTGCCTCCACTATATCTTTCTTTAGACTATTCCACTTCCTGACTACTCTATGGCTGAAGAATTGCTTCCTAACATCCCTCTGACTCATCTGAGTCTTCAGCTTCCAGTTGTGTCCCCTTGTTTCTGTGTTTCCTCTCTGGAACATCCTGTCACTATCTACCTTGTCGATTCCCCGCAGTATTTTGTATGTCGTTATCATGTCTCCTCTAACCCTTCTGTCCTCCAGTGTTGTTAGTCCTATTTCCCTCAACCTTTCTTCATAAGGCAGTCCCCTGAGTTGTGGAACTAGCCTTGTCGCAAACCTTTGCACTTTCTCTAATTTCTTGACGTGCTTGACCAGGTGTGGGTTCCAGACTGGTGCTGCATACTCTAGTATGGGCCTGACGTATACGGTATACAGTGTCCTGAACGATTCCTTGTTAAGGTAACGGAACGCTAATCTTAGGTTTGCCAGTCGCCCATATGCTGCCGCGGTTATCTGGTTGATGTGTGCTTCCGGAGACGTGCTTGGTGTTATACTCACCCCAAGGTCTTTTTCCTTTGATGAGGTTAGTAGCCTTTGTCCACCTAGCCTGTACTCTGTCAGCGGTCTTCTTTGCCCTTCTCCGATCTTCATGACTTTGCATTTGGTGGGGTTAAATTCGAGAAGCCAGTTGCTAGACCAGATGTCAAGCTTGTCCAGGTCGCTTTGAAGTCCTGCTTGGTCTTCATCCGATGTGATTCTCCTCATTAATTTCACATCATCTGCGAAAAGAGACACTTCTGAGTCTATCCCATCCGTCATGTCATTCACATATAGCAAGAATAGCACTGGTCCTAGGACTGACCCCTGCGGTACACCGCTCGTCACAGGCGCCCACTGTGATACCTCATCACGCACCATGACCCGTTGTTGCCTCCCTGTGAGGTATTCCCTGATCCATTCCAGTGCCCTTCCTGTTATACACGCTTGGTCTTCCATCTTCTTTACTAATCTCATGTGAGGAACTGTGTCAAAGGCCTTCCTGCAGTCCAAGAAAATGCAGTCAACCCACCCTTCTTCTCTTGCCTTATCTCTGTTACTTTATCATAGAACTCCAGGAGGTTTGTTACACAGGATTTGCCTTCCCTGAATCCGTGCTGTCTGGCGTTGATTAACCTGTTCTGCTCCAGATGCTCCACCATTCTTTTCCTGATGGTTTTCTCCAAGACTTTGCACACTATACATGTAAGTGACACCGGTCTGTAGTTTAGTGCCTCTTTTCTGTCTCCTTTTTTAAAGATGGGGACTACGTTGGCCTTTTCCATATCTCAGGTAGCTGCCCAGTTTCAAGGGATGTGTTGAAAATTTTGGTAAGTGGCACACTCAGAACCTCAGCTCCTTCCCGAAGGACCCATGGTGAGATATTGTCCGGACCCATTGCCTTTGAGGTATCAAGGTCACTGAGTAACTGCTTCACCTCCCTCAGATGTGTGTATTCCCTCCAGCACTCGATACATCCCTTGTTGGTGACGCACCCGTCCTGTCTACCCAACTGCCTTCCTTCCTCCACTGTGAATACTTCCCTAAACCTCGAGTTGAGCTCCTCACATACCTCTTGATCATTACTTGTGAGTTCCCCATCTTCCCTCCTCAGCCTTATCACCTGATCCTTTACTGTTGTCTTCCTTCTGATGTGGCTGTACATCAGTTTCGGGTCAGACTTGACTTTTGATGCTATGTCGTTTTCGTACTGTTTCTGGGCCTCCCTCCGTAACTGTGCATACTCGTTTCTAGCTCTTCGACTAATCTCCTTGTTTGCTTGGGTTCTTTGCCTTCTGTACCTTTTCCATTCTCTGGCACTCTGAGTCTTTGCCTCCCTGCATCTTTGGGTAAACCAGGGGCTCTTTCTTGTCTTCCCATTTATTCTTTTCCTTTGGGTATAAACCGTTCCTCTGCCTCCTTGCACTTTGTCGCTACGTATTCCATCATTTCATTTACTGACTGTCCTTCCATTTCCCTTTCCCACAGAACCTCCTGCAGGAAATTCCTCATACCTGTGTAGTCCCCTCTTTTATAGTCTGGTATGTCTCTTTCAGCACCGTTTTCCCTCTCCACCTGTAGCTCTACTATGTACTCAAAGCTCAGCACCATATGGTCACTGGCTCCCAGGGGGCTCTCGTGTGTTATGTCCTCGATATCTGAGCTATTCAGGGTGAATACAAGGTCCAGCCTTGCTGGTTCGTCCTCTCCTCTATCTCTGGTCGTGTCCCTGACATGATGGTGCATCAGGTTTTCCAGTACCACGTCCATCATCTTGGCTCTCCAAGTTTCTGGACCCCCACGTGGTTCTTGGTTCTCCCAGTCGATCTCTTTGTGGTTGAAATCGCCCATGACCAGTAACTTTGCTCTGCTCATGTGTGCTTTTCTTGCCACCTCCGCCAGGGTGTCCACCATTGCTCTGTTGTTCTCGTCATATTCCTCTCCTGGCCTCCTGCAGTTTTGTGGTGGGTTGTACATCACTGCAATGACTATCTTGTGCTCCCCAGACTGGATGGTACCTACTATAAAGTCCCTTTCTCTACACACCTCCATTCCTGCCATTTCCTCAAATCTCCAATGATTCCTTACGAGCAGTGCGACCCCTCCTCCCCCCCTGCTCCTTCTATCTTTCCTCAGGATCTGATATCCTTGTGGGAAGATTGCGTCTGATATTGCCTCATTTAGTTTAGTTTCTGTGACTGCTATGATGTCTGGGGACATTTCTCCTATTCTTTCATTCCACTCTTCATACTTATTCGTGATTCCATCTGCATTTGTGTACCAAACCTTCAGCCTCGTTTCCAATACTGTGGCCCTAGGGGGATCTTGGCGGGATGGGGGGTGTTTGCAGGGTACCCATAGAGGGTTGTTGTATGGGTGGGGGGTTGTATGGTTGGGGTGTGGTCTGATTGGGTGGGGTTTGTGATGGGGTGGGGTAGTGGTGATGATGGGTTCAGGGTTGCTGGGGTGGGGACAGGGGACATGATGTGTGTGTGTGATGTTAAACTATATGGTTGCCGTTGGGTTGCTGTGGTTTGAGGCCCTCCGTGAGTGCTTCCGGTGGGTGTGGTTGTCCTTCTGCTTGGGCCTGGTGCCCCCTGTACCTCGCTGTCTCCTCCTCTCTCTCCTCCCTTCGCTTTCTTATCCTCTCCTTTTGGGCCTCCCTTTCTTCCTGTGTTCTGTCCCGATCTAGGTATACATCGTGGTACTCCTGGCTCGCCCTCAGCCGTGCTTTCTCTTGTAGGATCATGGTACGGGCTGATTCTGCATTGAAGATTACTTTGAGGGGTCGATTTCTTCCCCTTGTGTACCACCCGATTCTCCGAAAATTTGTCACCTGGGACGTGTCTCCCCCTGTTGCTAGCATAATACCTATAATCCTTTCCTTCTCCTCCTGTTTCCTTCTGTCATGGGTGACCCCCTTTGACTTCCTTAAGGCCATAGATAAAGATTGACTTCTCCCTTTCCTCCTCCCACTGTGTCTCCCTTTGCCTCATCAGAGATGCATTAGCATCTTCCGGTTCTGTCATGGTTGTAGCCCCTGTGTTCCTCTGTGTGTCTGGCCTACTCATTTGCCCAAGTCCACTGCTGTATATTGTTGGGGCCTCTGCGTTTAGTGCACCTGCGGCTTTGACAACCCTCTCATGTGTTGTTACTGTGCCCTCATGCTTTGCTTCTGTGGAGCCCTTCTTGTCCCTGGCTGCTTTATCTATATCCCTCTCATGTGGTGTTAGTATCCTACTCATCTTGTATCGGACCCCATGTGTGTCTGACAGTGCCTGAGCATACAAGAGTTCTTTTTTCTCCGCATTCCCTATGACTGTGTCAGCTGCCCCACGTGTGTGTGCCAGTGCCTGTGCATACAAGAGTTCTTTTTTCTCCTCAATCCCTTTGATAGGTGTTGGTATCCTGCTCCTCTTGTTTCGGGCCCCACTTGTGTCTGGCAGTGCCTGAGCATTCAAGAGCTCTTCTCTTTTCTCTGCATTCCCTTTGGCTGTGTCTGATGCACATGCTCCAAGCTCCAATCTTGAACAGGTACTTGCATCTCTACTCTGCATCAGGCTCTGCAGCTTCACTTCTAAGATCTGGATCTTGTCTTCTGCATTTTTGACTTGCATTTCCCATTTTCTGCTCTCCTCAGCGATCCTCCTCTCCATTCCCTCGCTGATCATCAACATCCTCCTCTCCCATTCCTTTTCCCTTCTATTGAGTTCTTGTGTGTGTGTGTGTGTGTGTGTGTGTGTACTCACCTAATTGTGGTTGCAGGGTTCGAGACTCAGCTCCAGGCCCCCGCCTCTTCGCTGTCCGCTACTGGGTCTCTGCTCTCCCTGCTCCATGAGCTTTATCATACCTTGTCTTAAAACTATGTATGGTTCCCGCCTCCACTATATCGTTCGCTAGACTATTCCACTTCCTAACTACTCTATGGCTGAAGAAGTGCTTCCTAACATCTCTTTGACTCATCTGAGTCTTCAGCTTCCAGTTGTGTCCCCTTGTTTCTGTGTTCCCTCTCTGGAACATCCTGTCACTATCTACCTTGTCGATTCCCTGCAGTATTTTGTATGTCGTTATCATGTCTCCTCTAACCCTTCTGTCCTCCAGTGTTGTTAGTCCTATTTCCCTCAACCTATCTTCATATGGCATTCTCCTGAGCTGTGGAACTAGCCTTGTCGCAAACCTTTGCACTTTCTCTAATTTCTTGACGTGCTTGACCAGGTGTGGGTTCCAGACTGGTGCTGCATACTCTAGTATGGGCCTGACGTACACGGTGTACAGTGTCTTGAACGATTCCTTGTTAAGGTAACGGAACGCTAATCTGTAGACAGCCTGACTGTCTGCATAGACAGCCATGCTGTCTGGCAGCTGAGTTCATATTTCGTGCCATGCTAGTTTCCATAGTATTCCGCCAGAGGGCAAGCCTGTAGGCATACCCATGTGAGTCTGCCTCACCCCTGCCTCTCCCTCACTTGGCGCCCGGACAACACTCAGAGAACAGGCCTACTCCTCTCCCTCTCGCAAGGCATGGCCCACCTGGGCCATGGCCACAGACACGCAGCCTGTGTACTCGCACCTTTATACAAATAAAGTAAGAAGCCTCCGAAGCCTTATCATTGCATTCCCACGCCTCCAAAACGCCAAAAAACACATCGTTATAAATGGTGACAGTGGTGCCTCACACCAGTTGTGTTTGCCCGTGAGGGAAGGAAGAGCAATGAAGTTATCTACCACTTCATCAGTCTCTACAAGAAGCATCCGTCTCTCAACGAGTTATCCTGATGTCGTGTCTGCAAATCTCAGCATCCAGACACAGGTACAAGCAGGATTCAGGCCGAAATTTGTCTAATTCTCCGAGAAATGGCGTCACTGACTTCACGCCACAGTGTCCCATGCTGTTTCTCAGTCACGTGCTCAGCCTTGCCAGCATGTTCTGCTGTTGTTGTTCAGCTCAGCACTGCTATTTCAGCACTTCAGAGATGAGTTAGTGGTGATTTCAGCGTCTAGTGTGGGTGTCTCCCTCGTGTATGGGTAGGGTGAGAGTAGGAAGCGGCTGGGCTCCTCGCCTCTCACCCAGACACTCACGCTCGCCCTAGTGTATACCGCCACACACCATACACCACTCACTGCCCACTCCCTCTATGCTGTTTTCTGTGAATTTCCTTGTGAATTCTTGCCAGAACTGTGTATCCGAGTGTCCGAGGCCACTTGAAGCCACGTGTGACCAAGCCACCTGATCAGCACGCCATATGTGTAAGCCAGATCAGCAAGCCACGCTGTGGTCTGCGCCCACATCAACCCATGACGTCACCACCATGCTGCTGACGTCACGATGCTGCCGACTCCACGACGTCACTCCACTGATGTCACTTCGCGATGTCACCCCATGACATCCATCATCATGTCACTCCAGAACGTCACCTCACGACGTCACCCACGATGTTGCCTGACGTTCATCGCGACGTCTGCTGACATCACTCGCGATGTCACACCTGATATCACCCATATGATGTCCCGAGTGCTGTAGTTTTCACAGTGAGCATTTTATTTTCATTATTTGTCGAGAAGTTTGAGAGAAGATATAAGTCGAGTGTTCATTAATTCCTCTCAGTCAGTGTTCTCACATGTTCGAGTATTGCTTAGTGATGATTTTTACACAGAAAAGCGTCATTTGCTAGTAAGCTGTTGTACCACATGTGTAGTATGTGTGCAGTTTTCTCGTGTGTCCTATGTAGCACCTGTGTGTTACTTTGTCACCCAGTGTGTGACCCGTGCCCCGCGCGCTTGACAGCTGACATTTGTCAGTCCAGGCGTCAGTTACGAGCGTTCGAGCGTCTTGTACAGAAAGCTCTTATTGTTCGCCGCTCGTAGATGCCTTTGCTGAATCGTACCCGCGACGATTCTCCCATCGAGACCGTTCCACTTCACCTCCAAGACCGCCAGTCCAGTTATTGCAGATGACCAGTCTGGGGACGCTTACACTGCCCTCTGCTGTAACTTCTACTGTCGAGAGATGACACTCGTCAAGCCGCAGTTAAGCCTGTTGGCAGGCGACTGTCAGCCTCGTGTCACAGCTTCAGTGAGCATCCTGCACAAAGATGATGTCATTTTGACTGCTAGCCCACTCACTGCAGTATGGTGTATGCTGTTACGACTTCCAGATGTGTCTCCAAGTCGTCCCTGCCACGACTCACTCCACACTCGCCAGCAGCGACAGCTCCAGCGACAGTACCAGTCGAGGAATGTCCTCCTGAGTCACTTGCCAGTCCTGTCCTGTTGCGACTACTGACGACGCCTCACTCGAGGGCACCAGCAGTTGTGCCCCAGGTTGAGTGAACCCCTGCAGCGACTACTACGATGTCTGCTTCACATCCCAGAGGAGACTGTACCCTGTTACGTCACAGCTCAGCCACAGCTGTCTCCCGTGTTGCAGTATGTGTCCAGACGCAGGAAGGCGTGCAGTGCTGCATCGACGCTCACTGCCTTAGACCACGAAGCACACCGTTTTTTTCTTCCCTCTCTGGAGGAAGTTTTTTTTCTATGTCCATATGTTTATGTATATATGTATTTTTCTTACGTGTTCTGTGACCTGTTCTTGCGAGAGAGAGACCTGAGTTTTTTTAATGCCATTCATGGTCGGGACGACCATGGGTGCATGACCGAGCGATGTAGACAGCCTGACTGTCTGCATAGACAGCCATGCTGTCTGCCAGCTGAGTTCATATTTCGCGCCATGCTAGTTTCCATAGTATTCCGCCAGAGGGCAAGCCTGTAGGCATACCCATGTGAGTCTGCCTCACCCCTGCCTCTCCCTCACCCGGACAACACTCAGAGAACACGCCTACTCCTCTCCCTCTCGCAAGGCATGGCCCACCTGGGCCATGGCCACAGACACGCAGCCTGTGTACTCGCACCTTTATACAAATAAAGTAAGAAGCCTCCGAAGCCTTATCATTGCATTCCCACGCCTCCAAAACGCCAAAAAACACATCATTATAAATCTTAGGTTTGCCAGTCGCCCATATGCTGCCGCGGTTATCTGGTTGATGTGTGTTTCCGGAGACGTGCTTGGCGTTATACTCACCCCAAGGTCTTTCTCCTTTGATGAGGTTTGTAGCCTTTGTCCACCTAGCCTGTACTCTGTCAGCGGTCTTCTTTGCCCTTCTCCAATCCTCATGACTTTGCATTTGGTGGGGTTAAATTCGAGAAGCCAGTTGCTAGACCAGATGTCAAGCTTGTCCAGGTCTCATTGAAGTCCTGCTTGGTCTTCATCCGATGTGATTCTCCTCATTAATTTCACATCATCTGCGAACAGAGACACTTCTGAGTCTATCCTGTCCGTCATGTCATTCACATGTGTGTGTACTCACCTAGTTGTGGTTGCAGGGGTCGAGTCAAAGCTCCTGGCCCCGCCTCTTCACTGGCCGCTACTGGGTCACTCTCCCTGCGCCATGAGCTTTATCATACCTCTGCTTCAAGCTATGAATGGGTCCTGCCTCCACTACATCGCTTCCTAAACTATTCCACTTCCCGACAACTCTGTGACTGAAGAAATACTTCCTAACATCCCTGTGATTTATCTGAGTCTTCAACTTCCAACTGTGTCCCCTTGTTGTTGTGTCCCATCTCTGGAACATTCTGTCTCTGTCCACTTTGTCAATTCCTCTCAGTATTTTATATGTTGTTATCATGTCCCCCCTATCTTTCCTGTCCTCCAGTGTCGTCAGGTCGATTTCCCTTAACCTCCCCTCGTAGGACATACCCCTTAGCTCCGGGGCTAGTCTTGTTGCAAACCTTTGCACTTTCTCGAGCTTCTTCACATGCTTGGCTAGGTGTGGGTTCCAAACTGGTGCTGCATACTCCAGTATGGGCCTAACGTACACAGTGTACAGGGTCCTGAACGATTCTTTATTAAGATGTCGGAATGCTGTTCTTAGGTTTGCTAGGCGCCCATATGCTGCAGCAGTTATTTGGTTGATGTGCGCCTCAGGAGATGTTCCTGGTGTTATACTCACCCCAAGATCTTTTTCATTGATTGAGGTTTGCAGTCTCTGGCCCCCTAGGCTGTACTCCGTCTGCGGTCTTCTTTTCCCTTCCCCAATCTTCATGACTTTGCACTTGGTGGGGTTGAACTCCAGGAGCCAGTTGCTGGACCAGGCTTGCAGCCTGTCCAGATCCCTTTGTAGTTCTGCCTGGTCCTCGTCCGATTGAATTCTTCTCATCAACTTCACATCATCTGTAAACAGGGACACTTCGGAGTCTATTCCTTCCGTCATGTCGTTCACAAATACCAGAAACAGCACTGGTCCCAGGACTGACCCCTGTGGAACCCCGCTCGTCACCGGCGCCCACTCTGACACCTCGCCACGTACCATGACTCGCTGCTGTCTTCCTGACAGGTATTCCCTGATCCAATGTAGTGCCTTCCTGTTACCCTGCCTGGTCCTCCAGCTTCTGCACTAATCTCTTGTGTGGAACTGTGTCAAACGCCTTCTTACAATCCAAGAATATGCAATCTACCCACCCTCTCTCTCTTGCCTTATTGCTGTCACCCTGTCGTAGAACTCCAGTAGGTTTGTGACACAGGATTCCGTCCCTGAAACCGTGTTGGCCGTCGTTGATGAGCTCATTCCTTTCTAGGTGCTCCACCACTCTTCTCCTGATAATCTTCTCTATGACCTTGCATACTATACATGTCAGTGACACTGGTCTGTAGTTTAGTGCTATGTTCCTGTCTCCTTTTTTAAAAATTGGAACTACATTTGCTGTCTCTTGTGTGTTTGAGTGTGTGTGTGTACTCACCTAGCTGTACTCACCTAGTTGTGGTTGCAGGGGTCGAATCATAGCACCTGGCCCCGCCTCTTCACTGGCCGCTACTGAGTCTCTCTCCCTTCGCCATGAGCCTTATCATACCTCTTCTTAAAGCTATGAATGGATCCTGCCTCCACTACATCGCTTCCCAAGCTATTCCACTTCCTGACCACTCTGTGACTGAAGAAATACTTCCTAACATCCCTGTGATTCATCTGAGTCTTCAACTTCCAACTGTGTCCCCTTGTTGTTGTGTCCCATCTCTGGAACATTCTGTCTC
>WNWK01013894.1:0-53483 GCA_009830355.1 Cherax destructor | reverse complement strand
AATACCTGTCCGGAAGACAACAGCGAGTCATGGTACGTGGCGAGGTGTCAGAGTGGGCACCTGTAACGAGCGGGGTGCCACAGGGATCAGTCCTAGGACCGGTGCTGTTTCTGGTATTTGTGAACGACATGACGGAAGGAATAGACTCGAAGTGTCCCTGTTTGCAGATGATGTGAAGTTGATGAGAAGAATTCAATTGGACGAGGACCAGGCAGAACTACAAAGGGATCTGGACAGGCTGCAAGCCTGGTCCAGCGATTGGCTCCTGGAGTTCAACCCCACCAAGTGCAAAGTCATAAAGATTGGGGAAGGGCAAAGAAGACCGCAGACGGAGTACAGTCTAGGGGCCAGAGACTACAAACCTCACTCAAGAAAAAGATCTTGGGGTGAGTATAACACCAGGCACATCTCCTGAGACACACATCAACCAAATAACTGCTGCAGCATACGGGCGCCTAGCAAACCTACCTGGAGTCTACCTGGAGAGAATTCCAGGGGTCAACGCCCCCGCGGCCCGGTCTGTGACCAGGCCTCATGTTGGACCAGAGCCTGATCAACCAGGCTGTTACTGCTGGCCGCACTCAGTCCAACGTACGAACCACAGCCTGGCTGGTCAGGTACCAACTTTAGGTGCCTGTCCAGTGCCTGCTTGAAGACAGCCAGGTGTTTGTTGGTAATCCCCTGATGTATGCTGGGAGGCAGTTGAACAATCTTGGGCCCCTGACACTTATTGTGTTGTCCCTCAACGTGCTAGTGGCACCCTGCTCTTCATTGGGGGATGTTACATCGCCTGCCGAGTCTTTGCTTTCGTAGGGAGTGATTTTTGTGTGCAAGTTTGGTACTAAGCCCTCGAGAATTTTCCATGTGTATATAATAATGTATCTCTCCCGCCTGCGTTCTAGAGAGTACAGGTTTAGGAACTTCAAGCGTTCCCAGTAGTTGAGGTGGTTTATCGCACTTATGCGTGCCGTGAAGGTTCTCTGCACATTTTCAAGGTCAGTAATTTCACCCGCCTTGAAAGGTGCAGTTAGTGTGCAGCAATATTCCAGCCTAGATAGAACAAGCGATCTGTAAAGTTTCAACATGGGCTTGGCATCCTGGTTTTGAAGGTTCTCATTATCCATCCTGTCATTTTCGAGCAGATGCAATTGCTACTTTGTTATGGTCCTTGAAGGTGAGATCCTCTGACATGATCACTCCCAGGTCTTTGACATTAGTTTTCGCTCTATTGTGTGGTTGGAATTAGTTTTGTACTCCAATGAGATTTTAATTTCTTCACGTTTTCCGTATCTGAGTAATTGAAATTTCTCATCATTGAACTTCATATTGTTTTCTTCAGCCCATTTAAAGATTTGGTTTATGTCTGCTTGGAGTCTTGCAGTGTCTTCAACGGTGGACACTGTCATACAGATTCGGGTGTTATCTGCAAAGGAAGACACAGCACTGTGGCTGATATCCCTGTCAATGTCTGATATGAGGATGAGGAATAGGATGGGAGCAAGAACCTAAGAACAGCATTCCGACATCTTAATAAGGAATCGTTCAGGACCCTGTACACTGTGTACGTTAGGCCCATACTGGAGTATGCAGCACCAGTTTGGAACCCACACCTAGCCAAGCACGTAAAGAAATTAGAGAAAGTGCAAAGGTTTGCAACAAGACTAGTCCCAGAGCTAAGGGGTAGGTCCTACGAGTAGAGGTTAAGGAAATCGACCTAACGACACTGGAAGACAGGAGGGACATGATAACGACATATAAAATACTGAGAGGAATTGACAAGGTGGACAGGGACAGAATGTTCCAGAGATGGGACACAGCAACAAGGGGACACAGTTGGAAGTTGAAGACTCAGATGAATCACATGGATGTTAGGAAGTATTTCTTCAGTCACAGAGTGATCGGAAGTGGAATAGTTTGGGAAGCGATGTAGTGGAGGCAGGTTCCATACATAGCTTTAGGAATAGGTATGATAAAGCTCATGGCGCAGGGAGAGTGACCCAGTAGCGGCCAGTGTAGAAGCGGGGCCAGGAGCTATGTCTCGACCCCTGCAACAACAACTAGTGAGTACACACACGTGGTAATGCTTTATTTACCGTGAGTCAAGTCAGGTATTTCTCCAGAATGGTCTGTTATACCACAGTGGATAAAATATTTTGGCATTTCTTGAACATTTAAGAACATAAGAAAGAAGGAACACTGCCTTGACCTGGTCAGGTCAGTCACATTCACTAAGGGAGGAGCACGGCATCTGACCTAGTAGCACAAGCTAGTCAGGTCCAACTCACACCCACCCACACCCACTCACGTATTTATCCAACCTATTTTTAAAACTACACAACGTCTGAGTGAGTTGTCTCTAGATTCATTAATTTGATCGCACTCCAGTACATAATGATGCAGGGTGTGACAATAGTCCATCTGGCAAAGTTTACATTTCGTTTGGTCTACATCTGGTGTTGGTGATTTAACCTGCCAAAAATACTTATAACCCAGCCGGAGCCGGACAATAGTGACATCCAAAAGTCTGGTTATTTTGTTGGATGCACCATAGACATGTGGCTCCTCCTGCATGATAGAATGATGATAGATGGACTGACTGGTGTCAATCTCCTAAGTCTTAAGTCAATAAAGTTCAATTGAAGTTCTTTTCGTATTATTGTTCTCAAACTGCTAACTGACAACCCAAGATTGAATCTACTTCTCTTTGAAGGCATATAACGTAGCCAATTCATCACTTATATCATGCATCTGAGTTCAATGTGAGATGGAATCCACAGCATGTGCATTTGACTCCACTGTCCACAATCTTACCATACCTGTGTCTGGCTTCTGGCACAAGCATGCCACAATTTATACTTAATGAGATGAGAGCATTTATGGATGACAGAGAATAATTTACAATTAAAGTGGGAGTTCAACAATACTGACAGCAAAAGTACCTCAGTAACATGCCTTCAAGCGGGAGTTCCTTGATGATTATACCCTTGCTATGACTTGAGATGGTCCTAATAAAGGTACACTGAGCAAGGAGAACAACACTATCACACTGGGCCAGGCAAGTTTTATTAAAAAAATATGGCTGTGTAAACTCTGCCAGAATTAACAAAGT
This sequence comes from Cherax destructor, assembly GCA_009830355.1. NCBI lineage: Eukaryota > Metazoa > Arthropoda > Malacostraca > Decapoda > Parastacidae > Cherax > Cherax destructor. The sequence goes on along the minus strand of WNWK01013894.1, from coordinate 50,374 downwards.
CACGCTGATAGAGTTATAATTTCCGAAGAGACTAGCATAGACTGTGGGGAAAAGTTGTTTGTTATCAGTTGTCCCCATTTAATACTTTGTGATCTAGGATTAGGATTACTATTAAAGCATAAAATATTTTTCTGTCAGTCGATCAATAATCAAGTAAGAGGCAACAAGCAGAATAACAACAGGTCTGTGAGAATCAGCACAGTGAAGCGAGGTTTCAAAATAATTATTTTACTCTAAGTCTGGGATAGATACACAAGGATAAATTATCAGTGATAGGCATGTTTACAATTAAGAATAACGACACGTATTGTATTAAGTCATATTCTAGTGTACAAATGGAGAGACTCTATTTGAACGATGGACGTACAAACATGTTCTCACGTGTGTGGGTGAACATAGTTCTTAATACTTCACCTGAGACACAAATCAGCCATATAACTGCTGCAGCAGATGCGAGACTTGGGAATTTAAGGGTAGCTATCAAGAACATCATATATTAGGCCCATCCTCGAGTATGCACCCCCCTTTCCTCCCTCACAGCTGAGGGGTATAAACTATAAGGAGAGTCTAGAGGAGCTAAACCTGATGACACTATAGGACAGAAAGAGCAGAGGTAATGTGATTACAATGGACTAAATACTGAGAGAAATTGACAGGGTGGACAAAGAGAGTGAGGTGTTTTAGTTACTTGTGTTGCCTGGGTGGCTATTTTATTGTGCTTTCCATGTTCATCCTGTGAGTGGTAGTGCAAAAAAAAGAAAAAAAAAGAAAAAGGATTACAGAGGTCATAATGGATCTTTGTCAGACTTCACTGAGCATTGTTACATCACTAAAAAAAATATTAGTCATTTTTTATTTTACACTTCATATAGTTGTTGTACACAGCAAAGTAAGAAATACAATAAAAAAAATATTTCTAGTTACCACTAAAAAAATATTTTTACAATTTCTCCACTAACTCAACTGCCTCCCAGTATAAGGAGGATTACCAACAGACCTCCAACTGTTTTCAAGAGAGAGTTGGACAGACACCAAAAGTCAGTACCTGACCAACCGGGCTGTGGTTCGTACGTCGGATTACCTATGGCCAGCAATAACAACCTGGTTGATCAGGCCCTGATCCACCACGAGACCTGGTCATGGACCGGGCTGCGGGGGCGTTGACCCCTGGTATACTCCAGGTAACTATGGCAGCGTTCACAAGGTCTCTACACTGTCACAGTCCTTCAACCCAACAACTGTGGTAGGGTTCACAAGGTATCTACACCGTCACAGTCCTTCAACCCAACAACTGTGGTAGGGTTCACAAGGTATCTACACTGTCACAGTCCTTCAACCCAACAACTGTGGTACGGTTCACAAGGTCTCTACACTGTCACAGTTCTTCAACCCAACAACTGTGGTAGGGTTCACAAGGTATCTACACCGTCACAGTCCTTCAACCCAACAACTGTGGTAGGGTTCACAAGGTATCTACACTGTCACAGTCCTTCAACCCAACAGCTGTGGTAGGGTTAACAAGGTCTCTACACCGTCACAGTCCTTCAACCCAACAACTGTGGTAGGGTTAACAAGGTCTCTACACCGTCACAGTCCTTCAACCCAACAACTGTGGTAGGGTTCACAAGGTTCACACAGTCACAGTCCTTATAATAATAATAATAATAATAATAATAATAATAATAATAATTTATTTAGACATGATACATAGTTGTACAAGGAATTATGGTAGTGGGATGTACATGCCAAAAACCAATTGTATGCAGAGCATTATGGGCAAACTTAAAATCAACTTAAGATTAATTAGGCTGTAACAGATTAGATGGTAAAAATAACAGTAAACAATTTACAATATGAAGTACAATTGAGTATTTATATAATGAAATTTGAAACATTACAATTTTGAAGCATTACAGTTTTACAGTTTTGAAGCATTACAGCTTTATAATGGAACAAAATATTCAATTTACTGTATGTAGTATAACAATTTATCACATCAAATCAATGATTTGTAGTGGAAATAAGTCACTCTTTCTGACTTTTTTGGGTTATCCTAGGTTCTCTACACATATGCTGCTATGTATGATAATGTATGTAAATGTATTTGTGTATACCTGAATAAACTTACTTACTTACTTATATGGTCATTAGATGTGTTACAATGAGTACAAGAGAATAGATTAATTAGGTAACTGTGTTGTAAATTTATGAAATACGAATAAGTTATTCAACATTTGCATTAGATTAATTATGAAAATTTTTTGTTCTTTGAGTATTTATTTGTGGGGTTCAGAGGCTAGGGGAGTATCACAGTGAGTAATGATATTTTGAGGCAGTGGAAAATTATTTTTTTAAATTTGTAGGTAAAGTTAAGTTCTGTGTAGTATTTAGTTTTGGGTGAGTAGGTGGTCTTTAAGAATAGTCTTGAATTGATGTACAGACCGGGTTTCTTTGGTATTCACAGGAAATAAATTCCAAATTTTTGGGCCTTTCATGTACATTGAGTTTTTACATAGTGTGAGATGGACCCGGGGAACATCAAATAGTGATCTGTGTCTTGTGTTATGGTCGTGAGTCCTGTTAAGGTTGATAAGAAGAAGTTTGAGTGGAGGGTTTATGTTTGAATTTAGTGTTCCATGTACGTATGTAGTAGGCACAATAATAAGTATGGATGTCTTGTACGGTGAGTAAGTTTAGACTTTTGAATATTGGTGGAGTATGCTGTCTGGAGTGGGAATTTATTATTCTGACTGCCGCCTTTTGCTGGTATATTAATGGTCTGAGATGATTTATTGTTGTTGAGCCCCATGCACAGATCCCATAGGTGAGGTAGGGGTAAATGAGTGAGTGAAACAGGGCAAGGAGTTCAACCCAACAACTGTGGTAGGGTTCACAAGGTCTCTACACCGTCATAGTCCTTCAACTGAACAATTGTAGTAGGGTTCACTCGGTCTCTAGACCGTCACAGTCCTTCAACCCAACAACTGGTAGGGTTCACAAGCTCTATACACCGTCACAGTTCTTCAACCCAACAACTGTGTTAGGGTTCACACGGTCTCTAGACCTTTACAGTCCTTCAACCCAACAACTGTGGTAGGGTTCACACGGTCTCTACACCGTCACAGTTCTTTAGCCCAACAACTGTGGTAGGGTTCACACGGTCTCTACACCGTCACAGTCCTTCAACCCAACAACTGTGGTAGGGTTCACACGGTCTCTACACCGTCACAGTCCTTCAACCCAACAACTGTGGTAGGGTTCACACGGTCTCTACACCGTCACAGTCCTTCAACCCAACAACTGTGGTAGGGTTCACACGGTTTCTACACCGTCACAGTCCTTCAACCAAACAACTGAGGTAGGGTTCACACAGTCTCTACACCGTCACAGTCCTTCAACCCAACAACTGTGGTAGGGTTCACACGGTCTCTACACCGTCACAGTCCTTCAACCCAACAACTGTGGTAGGGTTCACACGGTCTCTACACCGTCACAGTCCTTCAACCCAACAACTGTGGTAGGGTTCACACGGTCTCTACACCGTCACAGTCCTTCAACCTAACAACTGTGGTAGGGTTCACACGGTCTCTACACTGTCACAGTCCTTCAACCCAACAACTGTGGTAGGGTTCACACGGTCTCTACACCGTCACAGTCCTTCAACCCAACAACAACAAGAGCAGCATCTGCACCTGCTCTTCAGGGCAGCATCACCACGTGAATCTTCTGCCAACTTACTTTTTTTATTTATTTTTTGTCACTTCACTTCAAATATTGGTTAATATGAAGTTATTCATTCCAAATTTTGTAAGTATGTCTTGTTATTATTCGCAGTAAACTGTTAATTGTGTCTGTTGAAGTTCCTTGTAAACTGATCTGCGAGATTTAACTTTTTCTACAGGTTGCTTCTGGGCCCTGGGCCACTCTTGGGCCATAAGTGACTGATTACTATGTAATGCCAGGTTTATAAGCATATTCTGTGGTCCACAGGTCACTTCTGGTCCAAGGTTGCTGTTGGTCCAGAGGCTACTTGTAGTTCACACGTCTCCTGGTCTACAGGTCTCTTGGTATGCTGGTCATTTCTGGTACACAAGCCACTCTTGAGCCACAGTCCATATTTAGTTCATAAGAACATAAGAAAGAAGGAACACTGCAGCAGGCCTACTGGCCCATGCGAGGCAGGTCCAATTCTCCCACCGACTTAAGCCAATGCCTTGACCTGTTCAGGTCAGTCACATTCACTTAAGGGAGGAGAACGGCATCTGACCTAGTAGCACAAGCTAGTCAGGTCCAACTCACACCCACCCACACCCACTCATGTATTTATCCAACCTATTTTTAAAACTACACAACGTCTTAGCTTCTATAACTGTACTCGGGAGTTTGTTCCACTCATCCACAACTCTATTACCAAACCAGTGCTTTCCTATATCCTTCCTGAATCTGAATTTTTTACAATTTAAAACCATTATGCGAGTCCTGTCAATACTAGATATTTTTAGCACACTATTTACATCCCCTTTATTCCTGTTTTCCATTTATACACAATCATATCCCCCCTAATTCTACGCCTTTCTAGAGAGTGCAGATTCAGGACCCTCAGTCTATCCTCATAGGCAAGATTTCTGATACATTGGATCAACTTTGTCATCCTCCTTTGTACATTTTCCAGTGCTTTTATATCCATTCTGTAATACGGTGACCAAAACTGCAGCATAATCTAAATGAGGCCTAACCAAAGATATATAGAGTTGAAGAACAACCTACGGACTTCTATTAGTTATACTCCTGGTCAACAGGTTATTTATGGTCCACAGGCAGCCTCTGGTTCACAGGCCACAGGATCCCTTGGCTCACAGGTTACCCTGGTTCACAGGCCACAGGATCCCTTAGCTCACAGGTTACCCTGGTTCACAGGCCACAGGATCCCTTAGCTCACAGGTTACCCTGGTTCACAGGTCACAGGATCCCTTGGCTCACAGTTTACCCTGGTTCACAGGTCACAGGATCCCTTGGCTCACAGTTACCCTGGTTCACAGGCCACAGGATCCCTTGACTCGCAGGTTACCCTGGTTCACAGGCCACAGGATCCCATGGCTCACAGGTTACCCTGGTTCACAGGCCACAGGATCCCATGTCTCACAGGTTACCCTGGTTCACAGGCCACAGGATCCCATGGCTCACAGGTTACCCTGGTTTACAGGTCACAGGATCCCTTGGCTCACAGTTTACCCTGGTTCACAGGCCACAGGATCCCTTGGCTCACAGGTTACCATGGTTCACAGGCCACAGGATCCCTTGGCTCACAGGTTACCCTGGTTCACAGGCCACAGGATCCCATGGCTCACAGGTTACCCTGGTTCACAGGCCACAGGATCCCTTGGCTCACAGTTTACCCTGGTTCACAGGCCACAGGATCCCTTGGCTCACAGGTTACCCTGGTTCACAGGCCACAGGATCCCATGGCTCATAGGTTACCCTGGTTCACAGGCCACAGGATCCCTTGGCTCACAGTTTATCCTGGTTCACAGGCCACAGGATCCCATGGCTCACAGGTTACCCTGTTTCACAGGCCACAGGATCCCTTGGCTCACAGGTTACCCTGGTTCACAGAACACAGGATCCCTTGGCTAACAGGTTACCCTGGTTCACAGAACACAGGATCCCTTGGTCTACAGATCACACCATCCCATAGTCGACAAGCCACTCCTGGTCAGTAGGCAGCTGTGGTATACAGATCATTAATGCCCAGTATGTGTCCCATGGCTTGGTTGGCAATGCACTTGTCTCACCAACAGAGTGTCCATGGTTCAGTCCACGGCATGTAAGGAAATGTTGGGCATATTTCTTTTCACCTGTTGTCTATGTTCACCTAGCAGCAAGTAGGTACCTGGGTGTTAGTTGACTGGTGTGGGTCACATCCTGGGGGACAAGATTGAAGAACCCCAATGGAAATAAGACAGACAGTCCTCAACGACTCACTGACTTTCTTTGGTTATCCTGGGTGGCTGACCCTCCCTACCCCAGGTTAAAAATTCAAACAAATCTTATCTTATCTTAGGGTGCCATAATTGATGGGAGTACATCTTATAATTACTGTTCAATATCTATTACAGTTTGTGGGGGAGCTGCAACTTATGGTTTATTCTATAATAATAATAATAATAATAATAATAATTTTTTACATTGTTGTGAGTTACTTATGTAAGTACAGTGGACCCCCGGATTACGTCATTTTTTCGTTCAAGAATGCTGTTCAAGTGCCATTACCGAACGAATTTATTCCCATAAGGAATAATGTAAATTAGATAGTCCTTTTAGACCCCCAAAAATACACTTACAAACGCACTTACAAAAATAAACTTACATAAAAGGGCGAGTTTGGAGACTATCGTAAACCGGGGGTCCACTGTAGCTCATTCTGCTTTAGTTTTATTCACTTGTTTACTGGCACTGTATTTAGTGTAACATGGGGGGCCTAGCAGCCCCCATACTCACTGAGCACAGGTGTACTTGTGGCTGGATGTCAGTTAATCAATTTGGGCTACATGATCTCATCTGTCATATGTCAAAAGGGAAGTATGCCAGACACAAGGAGGTCATTGACATCAAGCAAAGTCTCCTCCACAGTCTGTTGCCCAGCAGAATAGGAACCTCAAGTACTGAGGCCTGGTGAAAGCCAAAAGCATCCAGATGGAGTCACCATACTACCCTGGAAGGATGGTAAGCAGATTGCATGGGACTACACCTGTGAGTCAGTGTTGACTGACACCTGCTTACAATACTCTGAAGCTGAAGGGAAGGGGGTGGTGCTGCCAGTTTCAAAGAGACCCAGAAGATCAACAAATACAGTGGACCCTCGGTTAACAAAATTAATCCGGTCCAGGAGCTATTACTTAATCTGAATCTTTCGTTATCTGAAACCTTATTTCCCATAAGAAATAATGTAAATACAATTAATTCGTACCACAAAAAAATAATCACTCAAAATAAAAAAAAATAACATTTACTTACCTTTATTGAAGAGACTTGCAGGCATCTGGAAGATATAGATGATGACTGGAGCAGGTGTTAGTGGTTGGAAGGGGAATCCCCCTCCAAAAGGACTTCAGGTGACAAGTCCCTCTCTGGGGTTACTTCCCTTCTTGGTCTTTTAATGCCACTAAGACCAGCTTGAGAGTCACTAGACCCCTGCCTGGTGAAGTAGCTGTCCAGAGTCCTCTGTTTCTGGCGACTCTTCAACACTTTTCTGAAGTACAACATGGCTCTGTCACTGAAGTGGTTGCACAGAAGGCTCATTTCAGCTTGCTCAGGGTGGTATCTTTCAACAAATGTCTGCAACTCATTCCACTTTGTACACATCTCCTTAAGCACTGAAGAAGGCACCTCCTTATTCTCTCTCTCTCTTCCTGTGAAGCAATAACCTCAGCTGTGGTCTGTTGCTGTTCCAGATGAAGCTCTTGCAGCTCTTCAGTTGTTAGCTCTACCCTGTGCTCCTCCACCAACTCTTCCACATCCTCACCACTCACCTCCAACCCCAGGCTGTTCCCCAATTCCACAATATCTTCCACAACATGTTCCACAACAGGCACAGGGTCGTCAGGGTCAGGGTCAGCCTCAAATCCTTCAAAATTCCTCTCTTGGACACAATCCGGCCACAGTGGTCTCCAAGCAGAGTTCAGAGTCCTGGAAGTCACTTCCTCCCAAGCCTTACCTATAAGGCCTATGCAATGCACGATATTGAGGTGTTCTTTCCAGAACTCTCTTAGGGTCAATTCAGAGTCATTGGTCATATTAAAGCACCTCTGAAACAGTCCTTTGGTGTACAGTTTCTTGAAGTTGGAAATGACCTGCTGGTCCATGGGCTGGATGAGAGGAGTGGTGTTAGGAAGCAAGAGCTTCACTCTGATGAAATTTATGTTGTCAGGCAACAACTCTTGCAAGTTGTGAGGATGAGCAGGAGCATTGTTCCTCACTCTCTTTACCACAGGGGTGCCACTAGGAAGCTTCTTTGGACCCATGGTGACTTATTTCACAGTCGCAATAACTAAGACCACCAAAAAAGACACCAAATATATTGTGAATCTTTGAAAGAGCGCGCTGGGTAATGTTCTCTCAATGGTAAACAACGCTTCACTGGCGTCCTGCGCTTGCGCGGAGCAGGCGGACGCGTCTAATACCTTTCGGTAACCGAGGAATTTTTCGCTAACCGATTACGAAAAAAGCTTACGTTTTCCGAAACTTTCGTTAACGGGACCTTTCGTTAACCGAGGCTCCACTGTACAGAGGGTTGTACAGTGGACCCCCGAGTATCGGCCGTAATCCTTTCCAGGAGCTAGGCCTTAACTCGAACTGGCCTAAAGTCGAACCATTATTTCCCATAAGAAATAATGTAAATACAATTAATCCGTTCCAGACACCCAAAAATATTAAAAAAAAAATCATTTTTTAAAGAATAACTATAGTTTTACATACACAAAACAATTATACATATTATATTTATTAGAAAATAAATACAAACATTTAAATACACATTTAAATAAACACATAAAATAACATTTTTACTTACATACCTTTATTGAAGATTGTTGATGGCATCTGGAAGATAGGGAGGAGGAGTGAGGGAGGGCTTAGTGTTTGGAAGGGGAATCCCCCTCCATAAGGTCTTCAGGTATCAAAGCCCTATCTGGGGTTACTTCCCTTCTTGGTCTTTTAATGCCACTAGGACCAGCTTGAGAGTCACTGGACTCTTGTCTCACAAAATAACTGTCCACAGTCCTCTGTTTCTGGCACCTCTTTAACATGTTCCTGAAGTGCAATATGGCTCTATCATTGAACTTGTTGCAGAGATGGCTTATTTCACCTTGCTCAGGGTGGTATTTTTCAACAAAACTTTGCACATCATTCCATTTTGAACAAATCTCCTTAATCTCTAAAGAAGACACCTCCAGTCTATCTTCCTCCTCCTGTGAATCAATTTCCTTTACTGTGGTCTGATGCTGTTCCAGATGAAGCTCTTGCAGCTCTTCAATGTTTAGCTCTACCCTGTGGTCCTCCACCAACTCTTCCAAATCCTTGCCACTCACCTCCAACCCCAGGGACTTGCCCAATGCCACAATACCTTCCACAACAGGCACAGGGTCGTCAGGGTCAGGGTCAGCCTCAAACCCTTCAAAATCCCTCTGTTCGACATAACGTGGCCACAATTGTCTCCAAGCAGAGTTCAAAGTCCTGGAAGTCACTCCCTCCCAAGCCTTACCTATAAGGCTTATGCAATGGAGGATACTGAAGTGATTCCTCCAGAACTCTCTTAGGGTCAGCTCAGTGTCTGAGGTCATTTCAAAGCACTTTTGAAACACTGCTTTTGTGTAGAGTTTTTTGAAGTTAGACATGACCTGCTGGTCCATGGGCTGGATGAGAGGAGTGGTGTTAGGAGGCAAGAACTTCACTTTTATAAAACTGAACTCATCAGACAAAAAGTCTGCCAAGTTGTGAGGATGAGCAGGAGCATTGTCCAGTACCAGGAGGCACTTGAGTCCCAATTTCTTTTCCTGTAGGTATTTTTTTCACACTGGGGCCAAACACTTGATGGACCCACTCTATGAAAATTTGCTTCGTGACCCATGCCTTAGTGTTAGCCTTCCAAAACACACAATTTACTCTTGGTGACATTGTGTTTCTTGAACACTGGGATTTTCAGTGATACACCAGTAAAGGCTTCACTTTAAAATCCCCACTAGCATTACTACGCAACATGAGAGTTAGCCTGTCTTTCATAGGCTTGTGTCCTGGCAGTGCCTTTTCCTCCTGAGTAATGTAGGTCCTCTTTGGCATTTTCTTTCAAAAGAGGCCTGTTTCATCACAAACACTTGTTGGGGTTTGAATTTTTCAGTGTTTACGTACCCCTTAAATTCAGTCACAAACTTTTCAGCAGCAAGTTTGTCTGAACTGGCTGCCTCACCATGCCTTACAACACTGTGTATGAAACTACATTTCCTAAATCTGTCAAACCAGCCTTTGCTGGCCTTAAAATCACTCACATCAGCACTGGTTCCAGGCATTTTCTTGACAAGATCTGCGTGCAGTTGCCTTGCCTTTTCACAAATTATTGCCATGGAAACACTATCACCCGCTATCTGTTTTTCATTGATCCACACCACCAACAACTTCTCAACCTCATCTACTGTTTTTTATTATTTTTGGCAAACATGTCAACACCTTTCGCAACATCAGCTTCAGACAAACGTGCTGCTGAAAAGTTTGTGACTGAATTTAAGGGGTTTGTAGACACTGAAAAATTCAAACCCTAACAAGTGTTTATTTGTGATGAAATAGGCCTCTTTTGGAATAAAATGCCAAAGAGGACCTAACCTAACTCACTCCCTCACTCCTCCTCCCTATCTTCCAGATGCCAACAAGTCTCTTCAATAAAGGTAAGTAAATGTTATTTTAAATGTAAATTTATTATGTGGTGTTATTATGTGTTTTGTGTATGTAAAACTATAGTTAATCTTTAAAAAATGTATTTTTTGTGAATATTTTTGGGTGTTTGGAACGGATTAATTGTATTTACATGATTTCTTATGGGAAATAATGGTTCAGATATCGGCCAGTTCGATTTTAGGCCTAGCTCCTGGAACGGATTACGGCCGATTTCCGGGGGTCCACTGTATTTTGTTTTTGCTTTTTATTTTGTGACTGTTTAATTTCACCTTGAAAATGTCAAAAAGAGCTGCAGATACCCCTATGGGTAACAGTGAGAAAAAGAAAAGGAAGCATCTGACATTATCAATAACATAGAAAGTAGTTACTGTAGAAGCTTGATCGTGGTGTGTCAGTGCTGCGTCTTACTGAATACGTAATTGGATAACGGCTCCGCACATCCCCCTGCTGAACTTCTTGTGAAAAGTAATGTTTTTAGCATCTACTTGCCCCCTAATGTGACATTTGTATTACAGCCTTGTGACCAAGGAATTTTGTGCTCCATGAAGAGCAAGTATAAAGACTATTTTTTAAACTGTATGCTTGCTGCAGTCAACAGAGGAGTAGGAATCCAAGACTTCCTGAAAGAGTTCAATGTTAAGGATGCCATTTATGCAGTTGTTAATGCTTGGAAGGATGTTGATAAATCAACATTAACAAATGCTTGGCAGAGACTTTGGCCTAAAACGATGTTTGATGTAAATGAACCTACAGATGAAGACTTTGAAGGATTTTGTGTCACTGATGAGAAGATGATATCAAACCTCGTAACTTATGCTAAAAGTTTATAGGACGAAAGTGTAAATAAGTTACAGGAAGCTGACATCGAAGAAATGCTGAACATTGACAATGATGCACCTGTTGTGCATTCCTTGAGTGATGGTGAAATTGCTGAAATGGTGTTAACCCTTTCAGGGCCGCGAGGCCCTCTCCCAAACTCGTTCTCAGGGTCGCAAATTTTTTGGGAAAAAAAGTTATTTTTCTTATGAAATGATAGAGAATCCTTTTCCCATCATAATGATACCAAAAGTATGAAATTTGATGAAAAACTAACGGAATTATGCTCTTGCAAAGTTAGCGGTATTGACGATGTTTACACATCAGCGATTTTACCCACTTTGAGCCCTATTTTCGGCCAATTCCAATGTTTCAGTCTACCAAAATTTTAGCTATTTCGCTAGAATTCCATTTGTTCTGTCAATTGAGTACAAGAAACCGCCAATTTACCGATTTGAACTACCCAGTAAAGTGGTCCGAAATTGGCAAATTGGCCAATTTCACACAAATTTCAAAAGATGCCAATTTCAAAATAGGGTCCAGAATAAACGAGACAGACATTCCAGGCACTAAAATATCATTTTATCTGTTCATTAGTCTCCAGGCTCCTCTTACATTACTTTTGCTTTCAATTTTGAATTTTTATTCTCACAAAAAATAGATTTTCTGTTATGTATACTATTGCATCATTGTAAAAACGGTATAAATAATATCAGCACACTTGTTAGACTTGCCAGTTGATGTGTATTAGATGCATGGCGTGATTTGTTTACTCTTGAACTTTGGCAAAAATCGAACATTTTCACTACAGTGGACTCCCGGTGTTCGTAATAAATTCATTCCAGAATGCTGTTCAAGTGCCGTTACCAATCGAATTTGTTCCCATAATGAATAATGTAAATTAGCGTAGTCCTTTTAGACCCCAAAAATACACTTACATAATTGTTCGAGTTTGGAGCAGTACGAAAACCGGGGGTCCACTGTATTTTGCGCTCAGTTTCAAGGTACTTGTCATCGTGAAACCAATCAAAATTATCTCTATTTCTGTAATATATCTTCCATTCTATCAAATGAGACCAAGAAAACGAGAATACAACCATAAATACCATACGAAAATTAGACTGCAAAGTCGCTGTTTTAAACCAAAAACACGGTCGGAGTTTTTTTTTCCTCATTACGCACTGTGTAGTGCAGGATTTTTTTTATGCTGCGCACACTGACCGCACAGACCCATTCTCTCACATCTAGGCCTACCAGCCTGTTTCCACTTGATTTGAGGGTGCTAGAATTTAGGCGTACTAGTACGTCGAAAACCCTGGTGTGTAAGCCGTACTAGTATGGCCGAATCCCTGAAAGGGTTAAATACAAATAAGCATGAGAATAGTAGTGATGATGATGATGATGACATTGTGAACACAGGTGAAAAAGTCCCCATAGACGTTATGGTGAAAATGTGTGATTATGTAATTGCTGGCCTTGAACAACGTTCATTTATCAGTGAGCAAGAGATTATGGCAATTTACTCAGTTAGAGAGATTGCTTAGACAGAAACTTATGTTAATAAGACAGATGACACTTAAGAACATAAGAAAGAAGGAACACTGCAGCAGGCCTACTGGCCCATGCGAGGCAGGTCCAAGTCTCCAACCAGCTTAAGCCAATGCCCCGACCCAGCCAGGTCAGGTTACATTCACTTAAGGAAGGAGCACTGCATCTTACCTAGTAGGATAAGCTAGTCAGGACCAACTCACACCCACCCGCACCCCACCTGGAAATAACCCTCTCCAGGTAGTCAGGTCACTTCCACTTAAGGAATTAGTACCGCATCCGACCTAGTAGCACAAGCAAATCAGGTCCAACTCACACCCACCCACACCCACTCATGTATTTATCTAACCTATTTTTAAAACTACACAACGTCTTAGCTTCTATGACGGTACTCGGGAGTTTGTTCCACTCATCCACAACTCTGTTACCAAACCAGTGCTTTCCTATATCCTTCTTGAATCTGAACTTTTCCAACTTGAAACCATTGCTGCGAGTCCTGTCTTGGCTGGATATTTTCAGCACGCTATTTACATCCCCTTTGTTTATTCCTGTTTTCCATTTATACACCTCAATCATATCCCTCATAATTCTGCGCCTTTCTAGAGAGTGCAGATTCAAGGCCCTCAGTCTATCCTCATAGAGAAGATTTCTGATACATGGGATCAACTTTGTCATCCTCCTCTGTATGTTTTCCTGTGCATTTATATCCATTCTGTAATACGGTGACCAGAACTGTGCAGCATAATCTAAATGAGTCCTAACCAAAGATATATAGAGTTGAAGAACCTGAGGACTTCTATTATCTATACTTCTAGATATGAAGTCAAGGATTCTGTTAGCTTTATTGCGAACACTTATGCACTGTTGCCTTGGTTTAAGATTACTACTAACCAGAATTCCTAAATCCTTCTCGCAATCACAAGTAATAAGATCTACATTATTCAGTTAATATGTGGCATGGTTATTGCCCTGCCCAACATTTAGAACTTTGCATTTGTCTACATTAAACTGCATCTGCCACTTCTCCGACCACTGCATCAGTCTATTCAAATCATCCTGGAGTGCTCTAATGTCCTCATTAGAATGAATTGGATGGCCTATTTTGGTGTCATCAGCAAATTTGCTTATGTTGCTATTTATTCCCTCATCTATGTCGTTTATGTAAATTGTAAACAACAGGGGGCCCAAAACTGACCCCTGTGGAACACCGCTTGAGACGTGCCCCCACTCTGATTTCTCTCCATTTATGCAAACTCTCTGCTGCCTATTTGTCAACCATGCCTCTACCCAGGAAAAAATTTCACCTATTCCGTGTGCCTTAAGTTTCTTCAGTAGCCTCTGATGTGGAACTTTATCGAAAGCCTTACTGAAGTCCATATACAGTGGAACCCCGGTTAACGAACACCCCGGAAATCGTGCAATTATGTAAGTATAATATTGTAAGTGCTTGTGGAAGTGTATTTTTGGGGGTCTGAAATAGACTAACCTAAATGACATTTTTTCTTAAGGAAGTAAATTCATTCGGTAATGGCACTTGAGCAGGCTTCTGCAATGAATTTTTTTCGTTAACAGGGGTTCCACTGTACAGTCATATCTCGGTTAACGATATTAATCCGTCAGAGAGGGCATATCTGTAACCGAATCAATCGTTAACCGAATCAATTTTCCCCATAAGAAATAATGGAAATAAAATTAATCCGTTCAAGACTTCCAAAAGTAGTAAAATAAAATATTTTTTAGAACTTTTTGACATTAAATAATACACAATTTAATGAATATTAAAGAAATACATGTAAATATAGTACAATAACATGTCACTTACATTTATTGAAGAGTTGTTGATGTGTGGAGGACGGGAGGAGGGGAAAGGATGGAGTATAGTATGCTAGTGTTTGGAAGGGGAATCCCCTTCCATTAACACTGCAGGTACCAAGTTCTTTTCTGGGGTTACTGGCCTTTTTCTTTTAATGCCACTAGGACCAGGTTGAGAGTCACTGAACCCCTCTCTAACAAAAAATCTGTCCAGGGAGCTCTGTGTCTGGCGATTCTTTAACACATCCCTGAAATGACACACCACTGTGTCATTGTACAGGTTGCCAGCACGGCCTACAGCAGCATGGTTAGGGTGATATTCATCCATAAAGCCTTGCACATCAGTCCAATTGGCACAGATCTCCCTAATCCTTGAAGAAGGCACCTTCTTCCATCTCTGTTCCACCTCCTCCTCCTCTGAACCATTGTCCTGATCTGTGGTCTCTTGTTGAAGTTGCTGTTGAAGCTCTTGCAGATCTTCAGTGGTTAGCTCTTCCTTGTGCTCCTCCACCAACTGTTCCACATCCTCACCACTCACCTCTAACCCCATTGACTTGCCCAGTTCCACAATTTCTTCCACAACAGGCTCCGGCTCAGGCTCAGGGTTCTGAGGATCAGCCCCAAAACCTTCAAAATCCCTCTCTAGGACACAGTCTGGCCACAATTTTCTCCAGGCAGAGTTCAAAGTCCTGGTAGTCACTCCCTCCCAAGCCTTACCTATAAGGTTTACACAATGCAGGATATGGAAATGGTTTTTCCAAAAGTCTCTTAGGGTTATATTCATGTCTGTAGTCACTTCAAAGCACTTTTGAAACATTGCTTTGGTGTAGAGTTTTTTAAAGTTGGAAATGACCTGCTGCTCCATGGGCTGGAGGAGAGGAGTGTTATTAGGGGGCAAGAACTTCACTTTGATGAATTTAAAGTCCTCCACAATTTTCTCTACCAAGTTTGGAGGATGACAAGGAGCATTGTCCATTATCAGGAGGCACTTAAGTGGCAAATTATTTTCCTGGAGATATTTCTTCACACTGGGCCAAACACGCCATTGAACCACTCTAAGAAAATGTCCTTTGTGACCCATGCTTTTTTGTTAGACTTCCACATCACACACAAGTTAGACTTGGTGATACCGCATCTGCCAAACACTCGGGGATTTTCAAAAAGATACACCAGTAAAGGCTTCACTTTGCAATCACCACTGGCATTAGCACAAAGCATCAAAGTTAGCCTGTCTTTCATAGGCTTATGTCCTGGCTGTGCCTTTTCCTCCTGAGTAATGAAGGTCCTGTTGGGCATTTTCTTCCAAAACAGGCCTGTTTCATCACAATTAAACACTTGTTGGGGAGGAATTGTTCAGCCTCTATGTACTCCTGGAATTCAGGCACATATTTTTCAGCCGCACTTTTGTCACAACTGGCTGCCTCACCATGCCTCACAACATTATGTATGCCACTTCGATTCTTAAATTTTTGAAACCAGCCTCTGCTGGCTTTAAATTCGCTCACTTCAGCACTCGTTGCAGGCATTTTCTTAACGAGATCATCATGCAACTGCCTTGCTTTTTCACATATTATTGCCTGCGAAACACTATCTGCTGCTAACTATTTCTCGTTGATCCACACCAACAACAAATTTTCCACATCTTCCAGCACTTACGATCTCTGTTTTTTGATCACGTACTCCACTTTCATATTTTTCTATTATCTCCTTCTTCAGTTCTACTGTATTTCTGAGCCTCTTTGCCACAGGCTTAGCACTAGGAGCTTTCCTTGGACCCATGGTAGCTTATTTAGCAGTTGCAAGCACTAAAAACAGTGGAATAATGACAATATACTGGTATGAATGCGTGGGTGGAGTGGGTGGTGGTCGCTCTCGCTTGTAAACAATAGCACACTGATGCTCCCTGGAGTGCCTGCACAGCTGGGCGCCACGCGGATACGTCCGGGACGAACATCGTAAACCGAAGCAAACATCGTTAACCGAGTCACAATTTTGACGTAAAAATGTATCGTTAACCGAATTTATCGCTATCCGACACCATCGTTAACCGAGGTATGACTGTACACAATATCATATTCATTACCATGATCTACCTCCTCAAACACCGTAGTGAAAAAAGTTAGTAAATTTGTAAGACAGGAACGCCCCTTAGTAAACCCGTGTTGAGATTCATTAACCCTTAAACTTTCCACACGTAGATATACGTTCACGTGCGTAGCTGACCGAACCTAGATCTACATTTTTTTTCAAATGCTTTTAACCTTGCCACGACAAGCCTGAGTTGCCTAGAGATTAGAGAATGGGTCTGTGCACTCAGTGTGTGCAGTACAGTGGACCCCCGGCTAACGAACACCCCGGAAATTGTACAATTATGTAAGTATAATATTGTAAGTGCTTGTGGAAATGTATTTTTGGGGGTCTGAAATAGACTAACCTACGTGACATTATTTCTTAAGGAAGTAAATTCGTTCGGTAATGGCACTTGAGCAGGCATCTGGAATGAATTTTGTTCGTTAGCCGGGGGTCCACTGTATTACAAAATGTGGGAATGACAAACAAAATGCACTCTTCATTTTAAACAAAAAGAACAATTTATTTTTTTCTCAAAATATTTGGTCAGCTACGCACGTGAACGTATATCTACGTGTGGACAGTTTAAGGGTTAATCAAATAATGCTTTTCAAGATGGCTACGAATTGCCTCGGCAATTATTGATTCCATAAATTTACCAACTATGGAGGTAAGGCTTATTGGTCTATAGTTCGAAGCTAAGGACCTGTCACTTGAAGAAATCTTTAAAAATGCCATCTGTCAATTGTCTTGAGAATCATGTTCCTGGTCTATAATTATCCTATTATTTAATTTATCAATATATTTCTCTATAAATAAACCGTAGTAGTACAGTGGTACCTCGACTTACGATGGTCCCCAAACTCACCCTTTTATGTAAGTTTATTTTTTTAAATGGTTTTGTAAGTGTAATTTTGGGGGTCTAAAAGGACTAGTCTATTTTACAACATTTCTTAAGGAGATAAATTCGTTTGGTAATGGCACTTGAACAGCATTCTGGAATGAAAAAATATCGTAAGTCGAGGTACCACTGTATTTGTAGTCTTTATCCCACTTAGTGTGAATACAGTCATACCTCAGTTAACGATGTTGTCGGATAACGATAATTTCGGTTAACAATATTTTTGACGATGTTTGCTTCGGTTAACGACATTCGTACCGGACGTGTCCGCGTGGCGTCCAGCTGAGCGCGCACTCCAGGAAGCGTCAGCGTGCTATTGTTTACAAGCGAGAGCGACCACCACCCACTCCACCCAAGCATTTATACCAGTATATTGTCATTATTCCACTGTTTTTAGTGCTTGCAACTGCTAAATAAGCTACCATGGGTCCAAAGAAAGCTCCTAGTGCCAGCCCTGTGATAAAGAGTGTAGCATTCATGCAGGGAGTGTAGCATTCATGCAGGGAGTGTAGCAGGCATGCAGGGAGTATAGCAGGCATGCAGGGAGTGTAGCAGGCATGCAGGGAGTATAGCAGGCATGCAGGGAGTGTAGCAGGCATGCAGGGAGTGTAACAGGCATGCAGGGAGTGTAGCAGGCATGCAGAGAGTGTAGCAGGCATGCAGGGAGTGTAGCAGGCATGCAGGGAGTGTAGCAGGCATGCAGGGAGTGTAGCAGGCATGCAGGGAGTGTAGCAGGCATGCAGGGAGTGTAACAGGCATGCAGGGAGTGTAGCAGGCATGCAGGGAGTATAGCAGGCATGCAGGGAGTGTAGCAGGCATGCAGGGAGTGTAGCAGGCATGCAGGGAGTGTAGCAGGCATGCAGGGAGTGTGGCATTAAAAGAAAAAGGCCAGTAACCCCAGAAAAGAACTTGCCACCTGCAGTGTTAATGGAAGGGGATTTCCCTTCCAAACACTAGCATACTATACTCCATCCTTTTATAATAATAATAATAATAATATTTTTATTTGGACATGATACAAAGAATTACATTTGGTTATTGAGATTACATGAGGTGTGCATGCCAAAAGCCCCTAGTATGCAGGGCATTTTGGGGACTTAAAATTAACTTAAAACTAAATTGTAAGAATTTTTGTAGATAGTATACAATGAGTAAAGGTGAGTATTTAAGCTATGAAATTTGAACATAGTTTTGTACTTTTGTCTTCATTATAAAATTAATTAAATCAGATTAATCAAATTAAAGCAATAATAATAATAAAATAATAAAAAGTTATGGTTGATAATTTATAAAATAAGTAAAGTTGCATATCTAAGTTATAAAGTTTGAATATAAGTTGAACATATCAATTAATTGTAGCAATTTATTGCAGCAATGCAACTAATTGAGTGAGATAACAATTTAAAACAATTAATTGCATTGCAGTTAGTTTACGTGGTCATTATAATGTAAGTGTTGTGGGAATAATTAGCTAAGTAAGTATTATTCATAACAGGTTTTACATTCATTCATTCGTTCATTCATACTTTACATTGACTTGAATAGTCAGGTTTTACGTTAAGTGATTATTCTACTTTGCTGGGAATGGTTGATATGGAGCAATTAGCTCCATACAACTCTTCAATAAATGTAAGTGACATGTTATTGTACTATATTTACATGTATTTCTTTAATATTCATTAAATTGTGTATTATTTAATGTCAAAAAGTTCTAAAAAATATTTTATTTTACTACTTTTGAAAGTCTTGGACGGATTAATTTTATTTCCATTATTTCTTATGGGGAAAATTGATTCGGTTAACGATTGTTTCGGTTAAAGATATGCCCTCTCTGACGGATTAATATCGTTAACTGCAGTATGACTGTATTTGTATGTTTTTGCTGCAGTGTTAATGTTTGATTATGGAGTGCTTTCCTAGACCCCACCTTCATTCTGAAATTCGAAATACTACTGGCCCCAAGGGTTTTGGATAAAGGGATGTGGACCTATACTACTGTTGAATTTCGAAATTTGGACTAATCTTCTCAAAAATTGTCATTGCCATTTCAACATAAGAACATAAGAAAGAAGGAACACTGCAGCAGGCCTACTGGCCCATGCGAGGCAGGTCCAAGTCTCCCACCGGCTTAAGCCAATGCCCCGACCCAGCCAGGTCAGGTTACTTTCACTTAAGGAAGGAGCACGGCATCTGACCTAGTAGCACAAGCTAGTCAGGACTAACTCACACCCACCCGCACCCACTCATATATTTATCTAGCCTATTTTTAAAACTACACAACGTTTTAGCCTCTATAACTGTAATCGGGAGTTTGTTCCACTCATCGACAACTCTATTACCAAACCAATGCTTTCCTATATCCTTCCTGAATCTGAATTTATCCAACTTAAAGCCATTGCTGCGTGTCCTGTCAATACTAGATATTTTTAGCACGCTATTTACATCCTCTTTATTTATTCCTGTTTTCCATTTATACACCTCAATCATATCCTCCCTAATTCTACGCCTTTCTAGAGAGTGCAGATTCAGGGCCTTCAGTCTATCCTCATAGGCAAGATTTCTGATACATGGGATCAACTTAGTCATCCTCCTTTGTACGTTTTCCTGAGCATTTATATCCATTCTGTAATACGGTGACCAAAACTGTGCAGCATAATCTAGATGAGGCCTAACCAAGGATATATAGAGTTGAAGAACAACCTGAGGACTCCTATTATTTATGCTTCTTGATATGAAGCCAAGGATTCTGTTCGCTTTATTGCGAACACTTATGCACTGCTGTCTTGGTTTTAGATTACTGCTAACCAGAACTCCTAAATCCTTTTCGCAATCAGTAGTATTAAGATCTACACCATCTAGTTTATATGTGGCATGGTTATTGTCCTGTCCAATATTTAGAACTTTGCATTTATCTATATTAAACTGCATCTGCCACTTCTCCGACCACTGCATCAGTCTATTCAAATCTTCCTGGACGGCCTATTTTGGTGTCATCGGCAAACTTGCTTATGTCACTATTTATTCCCTCATCTATGTCGTTTATGTAGATTGTGAACAACAAGGGGCCCAATACCGACCCCTGTGGAACACCGCTCGTGACGCTTCCCCACTCTGATTTCTCTCCATTTATGCAAACTCTCTGCTGCCTATTTGTCAACCATGCCTCTATCCAGGAAAAAATTTCTCCTATTCCGTGTGCCTTAATTTTCCTCAATAGTCTCTGATGTGGGACTCTATCAAAAGCCTTACTGAAGTCCATATACACAATATCATATTCATTACCATGATCTACCTCCTCAAACACCTTAGTGAAAAAGTTATTAAATTTGTAAGGCAGGAACGCCCTTTTGTAAAACCGTGCTGAGATTCGTTGATTAATTTATGCTTTTCAAGATGGCTGCGAATTGCCTCGGCAATTATTGATTCCATAAATTTTCCCACTATGGAGGTTAGGCTTATTGGTCTATAGTTCGAAGCTAAGGACCTGTCACCTGCTTTGAAAATAGGTATTACATTTGCCATTTTCCACTTATCTGGCACCATGCCAGTTTGCAGTGATATGTTGAAAAGATTAGCCAACGGTTTGCTAAGCTCCTCTTTACATTCCTTTAGAACCCTTGCATACAGTTCATCAGGGCCTGGGGATTTGTTAGGTTTCAATTTATCTATTTGTCTAAGGACCATGTCACTTGTGACCCTAATCGTGCATAGTTTACTATCATCCTGTTCTACATAATTAATTATTTCTGGAATATCGCTAGTATCTTCCTGTGTAAAAACTGAGAGGAAGTAAGTGTTAAACATTCTACACATTTCCTTGTCACTGTCGGTGAGCTGACCAAATCCTTGGATGCCATTTCTTTAATGGCAACAGGACTGTCATCAGAATGGATCTCATCTTCATGAAACTTCTTTCTTTGCTCTTCACTCAGAAGATGATCTTTGTCTGTTAGTACTTCATCATGAGAGAGAGCAGTTCTTCCACATCCTCAGGCTCGACTTCCAATTCTAATTCTCTTGCCATATCCACAACATTTGTAGTGACTTCCTCCACTGGATTTTCAAAGCCTTCAAAATCGTCCATAAGTTCAGGAATTAGATTTTTTCAAACACCTTTCAGTGTAGTTGTTTTTTTAACTTCATTCCATGCATCTCTTAATATTTAATATATACAAAATAGTGGAACCTTTCCAAATGGCTTTTAATTTATTTTGTTTAGGCCCAGGTCTTTTATCACTGTCAAAATAATTTACAGCCTTAGTGAAAATTCTTAGATAATAAGATTTAGCCCTTTCAGGGTCGAGAGCCCTGATCCTTAACTCACTCTCAGGGTCGAAAATTAAAAAAAAAAAAATTCTTATGAAATGATAGAGAATCTTTTTTTGATCATAATGACAAAAAGTAGGAGTAAAGTCGTTTGTGTATTATTTTTTAAATTATTTTAAAAAGTAAGGGTAAGTTTGATACAGGTCTATAGTTGTTCAGATCAGTTGTATCACCTCCTTTGATGATTGGGGTAACCCTTGCTGTCTTGAGCAGATCTTTTTATGGAAAATTTATGGAATTATGCTCTCGTGAAGTTAGCAATCTCAACGATATTTACGCATCGGCGATTTTGCCCACTTTGAGCCCTATTTTCGGCCAATTCCAATGTTTCAGTCTACTAAAATCATAGCTATTTCGCTAGAATTCCATTTGTTTTATTGAATGAGTACAAGAAACCGCCCATTTACCGATTTCAACTACCCAATAAAGTGGTTAGAAATTGGCAGTTTGGCCAATTTCACAAAAAATTTCAAGATACCAATTTCAAAATAGGGTCCAAAATAAACAAGACAGACATTTCTGGCACTAAAATAACATTTTATCTGTTCATTACTCACGTCTCCAGGCCCCTCTTACATTACTTTTGCTTTCCATTTTGAATTTTTATTCTCACAAAAAATAGAAGATTTACTGTTTTGTGTACTACTGCATCATTGTAAAAATGGTATAAATATTATCAGCACACTTGTGCCAGAATATTAGACTCACCAGTATTGGACGCGTGGCGTGATTTGTTTACTCTTGAACATCGGCAAAAATCGAACATTTTCGCTACTTTGCGCTCAATTTCAAGGTTACTTGTCATCGTGAAACCAATCAAAATTATCTCTATTTCTGTAATATATCTTCTATTCTATCAAATGAGACCAAGAAAACGAGAATACAGCAATAAATACCATACGAAAATAGACTGCAAAGTCTCTGTTTTAAACCAAAAACACGGTCGGAATTTTTTTTTCCTCATTATGCACTGTGCTGCAGGATTTTTTTTATACTGCACACACTGACCACACAGACCCATTCTTTCACACCTAGGCCTACCAGCCTTTTCCCTCCTGAATTGAGGGCATTAGAATTTACGCATACTAGTACAATAACACTGGTGTGTAAGACGTACTTGTACGACACCAACCCTGCAATTATACCTTGGTCCATCGGCTGCAGTAATGAAGCTGTGTTTGCAGGCAAAAAACCAACCTTTGTCCTCTTGTACATACCAATTAGAGCTCTAGGGTGGGCAGGGGCATTGTCTAAAAGAAGTTAAACATTAAAAGGAATATTTTTTCCTTGCAGTAAGCCTTAATTGCAGGCTTAAAATAGTCTGTGAATCAATTTGTGAAAAAATTGGCAGTCATCCAAGCTTTGGAATTGGATTTATAATAAACATGGAGGCTACCTTTCGCATAGTTTTTTAAGGCCCTAGGATTTTCTGAGTGATAAATCATCATAGGTTTTAACTTGCAATCTCTCGCTGCATTAACCCTAGCAAGAGTGTTGGCCTGTCTTTTGCAGCTTTGAAGCCAGGCATTGACTTCTCTTCTTTAACAATAAATGTCCTAGATGGCATCTTCTTCCAAAATAATGCAGTTTCATTCACATTAAAAATACAATGGTACCTCGGTTAACGATATTTTTTCAATCCAGAATGCTGTTCAAGTGTCATTACCAAACGAATTTATCCCCATTAGGAATAATGTAAAATAGACTAGTCCTTTTAGACCCCCCAAAAATACACTTACAAAAGCATTTAAAAAAATAAACTTACATAAAAGGGTGAGTTTGGGGACCATCGTTAACCGAGGTACCACTGTATGTTGCTTGGTATATCCACCACATTCAATTATCCCAGCTAGCTCGTGTGGATAATTTTCTGCAGCTACAGTATTGGCGCTTGCTGCTTCACTCTTCACTTTGATATTGTGAAGCTGGCTTCTCTACCTAAACCTGTGAAACGAGTCTCTGCTAGCTTCAAATTTATTTTCAGCAGCTTCCTCGCCTCTCTCTCAACCTTCATAAAATTGAAGAGACTTAGGGCCTTGGACTGGATAATGGCTCGGCTTAAAGGCTCATTATGACTAGTTTGATCTTCAATCCACACCAGTAAGAGTTTTTCCATGTCAGCAATAAGGTTATCATGTTTTCCTATAACTTTAGTGTTCACTGTGTTGCACTTTAAATAACAAAATAGGCACAATTCCGTGACTGGAACAATACACACACAACCCACACATATAAAAGAGAGGAGCTTACGACGACGTTTCAGCCCGACTTGGACCATTTACAAAGTCACACTAACACACAGAGACAGTGGAAGGGTATTTATAGGCAGGCAGACAGGGGAGGGTACAAGAGAGTGGGGTAATGATGGAGTGAGTAGTGGAAGTAGTAGTAGTA
The DNA here is from genome assembly GCA_009830355.1 of Cherax destructor. Taxonomy (NCBI): domain Eukaryota; kingdom Metazoa; phylum Arthropoda; class Malacostraca; order Decapoda; family Parastacidae; genus Cherax; species Cherax destructor. The sequence continues at coordinate 26,064 of WNWK01013894.1, read as the reverse complement.
GTAATAGTAGTAGAGGAGACAGTCATATGGGAAGGAGCACTGCAATGAGGCTAGCGGCTAGCGGCAACACTTGTTCCTTAGAGTTCAAAATTGTACTAACTATTTGACGAGCCAAACCAATCTCACATCCTCTCTCGGCCATTAACATACCTTGTTCATTGAGTTTAACAATTTCTAACCATTTGTCTCCATTCACTCCTATCAAATACGTTCATGCATGCTTGCTGGAAATCTAAGCCCCTCGCACACAAAACTTCTTTTACCCCCTCCCTCCAACCTTTTCTAGGCCGACCCCAAGTAAGAGATTTACGACTCCTCTTTTTATTACAACTACCCTTAGATACCATCATAAACAAGAGAGAACGAGTAAATGAGAGACATGGAGCTTACATTTATGAAACATTTTGTTATGGCTTATCTTGGCTAACTCGTGGGAACACGGGCAGTAGAATGGTAGCGTAGGTGAAGTGATACGGCCGTAGACTAGGCTTGGGTTTATTGTCGAATAGGGCAAGTGCACACGGATGCAGAGAGTGTGAGAGGGGACTGGAACTCAGCTGGGTAGGACCTGTTTCGGGGAGGTAGGCCGCCAGAGTGAGAAAGAAACATGGCAGGCCAGCCTGACCTTGATAGGCCTATAGATGGCAGCACCGTAGTGCCACCCAGTTTGAAAGGGACTCAGTATAGGCTGTTTACAATTTTCCCCACAATACAACACCTTACATTATGTACAATTGTCTTTGCGTTGGTGCAGTAGAGTACATAACAGCAACACACCATTTTTAGAGTGAATTACGCTATATGTGAAGACGTATGAAAGGAATGCTTTTCTAGTTACCCTCCCCCAGTAATACTGTACACAGTTTTTCTAGTATTGGACTAGAGAAAATGTAATTTTTGCAAGCCACCCGGTTACCACACCTCACATTTATGTTAATTTGTTCTGCTATAGTTGTATGTATGTATTATGTTTATATAATATGTAGTATGTTTCTTTTAAAATTTTAAAAAACTATCGTAGATGGATAACAAAAAAGGCACAATACCGTGACTGGAACAATACACACACAACCCGCACATATAAGAGAGCTTACCGAGTTTGCCGACTTGGACAATTTACAAAGTGTGACTTTGTAAATGGTCCAAGTCGGGCCGAAACGTCGTCGTAAGCTCCTCTCTTTTATATGTGCGGGTTGTGTGTGTATCGTAGATGGATTAATGAAAATGTATATAATAACGTAATATATGACATTTAAAGCGCCCCAGAGTTATTGTTGTTATTATTATTATGCTTTTTGTGTCTTCAACACTAATGAGACATTTAGTGATTTTTAATGTACCTGCACACCAGTACAGTACGTAAGTTTATTTAGGCACAGGTACACGTAAGTACAGTTGTCAGAGTATATATAAAATATGCAATAACTTTAAAATACAGTGGTACCTCGAGTTACGAGCTTAATTCGTTCCAGACGGCTATTCAAGTGCCAATACCGAAGGAATTTTTTCCCATAAGATATAATGAAAATTAGATTAATCCACTTCAGACCCCCAAAAATACAATTACAAAAGGACCTACAAAAATACACATACATAATTGTTTGAGTTGGGAGCTGCTCATAAGTAGAGGTACCACTGTACTTGAAATTTTGGAAAGTTTCCAGACACAATCGACAGACGCGAAGCTCATGGAGGATGTAAACAGTGACGCGTGGATGCTGTAATAGCAGATAAGGAGCTGTATAAATGAATTTTTGGTTATACAGGAGGGGCCTGCTTTACAGCACTTCGCTTTACGGCATTTCACTAATACAGCAGTTTTCAATTACAGTGGACCCTCAGTTTTCGTAATTAACCCTTTGAGGGTCGACAGGCCTTCTCAGGAAAGTGTTCCTGGGGTCGAAATTTTTTTTGAAATTTTTTTTTTTTTTTATGAAATTATAGAGAATCTTTTTCCGATCATAACGCCACCCAAATTATGAAATTTGATCAAAAACTAACGAAATTATGCTTTCACGAAGTTATCGGTATCTATGACACTGACGCATCGGCGATTTCACCCACTTCGAGCCCTATTTTCAACAAATTCCAATGTTTCAGTCTCCTAAAATTATAGCTATTTCGCTAGAACTCCATTTCTTCTATCAAATGAGTAGAAGAAACTGCCTATTTACCAATTTCATCTACCCAAAATAGTGGTCAGAAAATGGCAATTTTCCAGTTTCACACAAATTTCAAACGATGATAATTTCAAAATAGGGTCCAGAGTAAACAAGGCAGACATTCCTGGCACTGAAATAACATGTTCTCTGTTTATTAGCCACGTCTCCAGGCCCCTGTTCCATTACTTTTGCTTTCCATTTTGAATTTTTATTCTCACAAAAATAGAAGATTTACTGTTATGTATACAACTGCATCATTGTAAAAATGGTATAAATAATATCAGAGCACTTGTGCATGAATATAAGACTCGCCAGTTGATGTGTATTGGACGCATGGTGTGATTTGTTTACTCTTGAACATCGTCAAAAATCGAACATTTACGCTACTTTGAGCTCAATTTCAAGGTACTTGTCATTGTCATACCAATCAAAATCATCTCTATTTCTGTAATATATCTTCCATTCTATCAAATGAGACCAAGAAAACGAGAATACATCACTAAATACCATACGAAAATCGACTGCAAAGTCGCTGTTTTAATAAAAAAACGGTCAGTTTTTTCTCTCATTATGCAGTGTGTACTGCAGGATTTTTTTTATACTGCGCACAATGACCACACAGACCCATTCTTTCATATGTATGCCTACCAGACGTTTTCTGCTTAAATTGAGGCAGCTAGAATTTGGGCGTACTAGTACGGCACCGACCCCTGCTCGTAAAACCTACTAGTACGGCACCGACCCCGAAAGGGTTAATCCATTCCAGAGGGTGCTACTAAAACCGAATATTACTAAATCCAAATCTATTTTCCCCATAAGAAATAATGGAAATTCAATTAATCTGTTCCAGACACCCAAAAATATTAAAATAAATATTGTTCCATTCCAACATTAAATTACACTGAAAAGAATGAGATATGAAGTACATAAAACAGTAATAACTTGACACTTACCTTTATTGAAGAGTTGTTGATGTGTGGAAGATAGAAGGAGGGGAGAGGAAGGAGAAGTTGCTAGTGTTTGGAAGGGGAATCCCCTTCCATTAACACTTCAGGTACCAAGTTCTTTTCCGGGGTTACTTCCCTTCTTTGTTTTTTAATGCCACTAGGGCCAGCTTGAGAGTCACTGGACCCCTCTCTCACAAAAATTTTATCCAGGGAGCTCTGTGTCTGGCATTTCTTTAAAACATCCCTGAAATGGGACACCACATTGTCATTGTACATGTTGCCAGCACGGCCTGCAACAGCTTTGTTAGGGTGAAAATCATCCATAAATCTTTGTGCATCAGTCCATTTGGCACAAATCTCCTTAATCTTTGAAGAAGGCAACGTCTTCCATCTCTCTTCCTCCTCCTTTGCAGCAATTTCCTGAACTGTGGTCTGTTGCCATTGCACATGAAGCTCTTGCAGATCTGCAGTGGTTAGCTCTTCATTGTGGTCCTCCACCAACTCTTCCACATCCTCGCTACTAACCTCCAACCCCATGGACTTCCCCAGTCCCACAATTTTTTTCACAACAGGCTCAGGGTCCTGAGGCTCAGCCCCAAAACCTTCAAAATCCTTCTCTGGGACAGTCTGGCCACAATTTTCTCCAAGCAGAGTTCAAAGTCCTGGAGCTCACTTCCTCCCAAGCCTTCCCTATATGGTTTATGCAATGGAGGATATTGAAGTGATCTTTCCAAAACTCTTTTAGGGTCAATCGAGTGTCCGATGTTATGTCAAAGCTTTGGTGTACAGTTTTTTGAAGTTTGAAATCACCTGCTGGTCCATGGGATGGAGGAGAGGAGTGGTATTAAGGGGCAAGAACTTCACTGTGATGAACTTATAGTCCTCCACAATTTGCTCTTCCAAGTCTCGAGGATGAGAGGAACATTGTCCATTACCAGGAGGCACTTGAGGTTCAATTTATTTTCCAGGAGATACTTCTTCACACTGGGGCCAAACACTTCATTAAACCAATCAAGGAAAATTTCCCTTATGACTCATGCCTTAGTGTTAGCCTTCCACATCACACACAAATTAGCCTTGGCAACACTGTATTTCTTGAACACTCTGGGATTTTCAGAGTGATACATGAGTAAAGGCTTCACTTTGAAATCCCCACTAGCATTACTACACAACATAAGAGTTAGCCTGTCTTTCATAGGCTTGTGTCCTGGTAGTGCCTTTTCCTCCTGTGTAATGTAGGTCCTGTTTGGCATTTTCTTCCAAAACAGGCCTGTTTCGTCACAATTAAACACTTGTTGGGGTTTAAATCCTTCAGCCTGTACATATGTACATGCACATATTTTTCAGCTGCACATTTGTCTGAACTGGCTGCCTCACCATGCCTTATCACACTGTGTATGCCACTACACTTCTTAAATCTGTCAAACCAGCCTTTGCTGGCTTTAAATTCGCTCGCTTGAGCACTTGTTGCAGGCATTTTCTTGAGATCATCATGCAACTGCCTTGCTTTTTCAGATATTATTTATTGCCTGCGTAACACTATCTCCTGCTAATTCTTTCTCGTTGATCCACACCAACAACAAAGTTTCCACATCATCCAGTATTTGCGATCTCTGTTTTGTGATCATATTTGCACCTTTCGCAACAACAGCTTCCTTGATTTCATTTCCCTTGGCCACAATGGAAGCGATGGTTGTACATATAGGCTTTGCCATACAGCCTGGCCAGCTCAGCAACACGTACTTCACTTTCATATTTTGCAATGATCTCTTTTTTCAGTTCTACCGTATTTCTGAGCCTCTTTACCACAGGGCACTAGGAGCTTTCTTTGGGCCCGTGGTGGCTTATTTAGCAGTTGCAAGCACTAAAAACAATGGAATAATGACAAAATGTATGGTATGAATGCGTGGGTGGCCGTCACTCGCTGGTAAACAATGGCACACTGACTCTGGATGGAGTGTTGGGCTATGCAGGCCATGCGTATGCGTCCAGGACGAATTACTAATTCCGAGCGGATCTACTAATACCGAACCAATATTTTTATTTCCTGGAAATAAATGAATACATATCTAACATTTTGCTGTGAAATTTCTTTCTAACGAACATTATTTTGAAATTATGAAGTAAACAACAACATTGTTCTTTGAAATATAATTATTTCACTTTACCTTGAACCAGACTTTTGAAATCCGACGACTACGTAATCCGGGGGTCCACTGTATACCCATTCTTCATTTATTCAGGCTTCCTACAATAAATATACTCATTACTCACTATTAGCTAAATACGAAAATATTTTAACCCTTTGACTGTTTCGGTCGTATATATACGTCTTACGAGCCAGTGTTTCAGACGTATATACAGTGGTACCTCGGTTAGCTATATTAATCCGTCACAGAGGGCATATCTGTAACCGATTTTATCGTTATCCGAATCAATTTTCCCCATAAGAAATAATGGAAATAAAATTAATCCATTCCAGACTTCCAAAAGTAGTAAAATAAAATATTTTTTAGAACTTTTTGACATTAAATAATACACAATTTTATGAACAATAAAGAAATACATGTAAATATAGTACAATAACATGTCACTTATATTTATTGAAGAGTTGTTGATGTGTGGAAGACGGGAGGAGGGGAAAGGATGGAGTACGTAGTATGCTAGTGTTTGGAAGGGGAATCCCCTTCCATTAACACTGCAGGTACCCAGTTCTTTTCTGGGGTTACTGGCCTTTTTCTTTTAATGCCACTAGGACCAGGTTGAGAGTCACTGAACCCCCCCTCTAACAAAAAATCTGTCCAGGGAGCTCTGTGTCTGGCAATTCTTTAAAACATCCCTGAAATGGGACACCACATTGTCATTGTACAGGTTGCCAGCACGGCCTGCAACAGCATGGTTATTGTGATATTCATCCATAAAGCCTTGCACCCTGCTCCACATTCCACAAATCTCCTTAATCACTGAAGAAGGCACCTTCTTCCATCTCTGTTCCACCTCCTCCTCTGAACCATTGTCCTGACCTGTGGTCTCTTGTTGCTGTTGCTGTTGAAGCTCTTGCAGATCTTCAGTGGTTAGCTCTACATTGTGCTCCTCCACCAACTCTTCCACATCCTCACCACTCACCTCCAACCCCATGGACTTGCCCAGTTCCACAATTTCTTCCACAACAGGCTCAGGCTGAGACTCAGGCACAGGCTCACAGTTCTGAGGCTCAGCCCCAAAACCTTCAAAATCCTTCTCTAGGACACAGTCTGGCCGCAATTTTCCCCAGGCAGAGTTCAAAGTCCTGGTAGTCACTCCCTCCCAAGCCTTACCTATAAGGTTTACACAATGCAGGATATGGAAATGACTTTTGGAAAAGTCTCTTAGGGTTATATTCATGTTTGTGGTCACATCAAAGCACTTTTGAAACATTGCTTTGGTGTAGAGTTTTTTAAAGTTGGAAATGACCTGTTGGTCCATGGGCTGGAGGAGAGGAGTGGTATTAGGAGGCAAGAACTTCACTTTGATGAACTTAAAGTCCTCCACAATTTTCTCTACCAAGGTTGGAGGATGACAAGGAGCATTGTCCATTATCAGGAGGCACTTAAGTGGGAAATTATTTTCCTGGAGATATTTCTTCACACTGGGGCCAAACACGCTATTGAACCACTCTAAGAAAATGTCCTTTGTGACCCATGCCTTTTTGTTAGACTTCCACATCACAAACAAATTAGACTTGGTGATACCGCATCTGCCAAACACTCGGGGATTTTCAGAATGATACACCAGTAAAGGCTTCACTTTGCAATCACCACTGGCATTAGCACACATCATGAGAGTTAGCCTGTCTTTCATAGGCTTATGTCCTGGGAGTGCCTTTTCCTCCTGTGAAATGTAGGTCCTGTTTGGCATTTTCTTCCAAAACAGGCCTGTTTCGTCACAGTTGAACACTTGTTGGGGTTGGAATTGTTCAGCCTCTATGTACCCCTGGAATTCCTGCACATATTTTTTCAGCCGCACTTTTGTCACAACTGGCTGCGTCACCATGCCTCACAACACTGTATGCCACTTCGATTCTTAAATCTTTGAAAGCAGCCTCTGCTGGCTTTAAATTCGCTCACTTCAGCACTCGTTGCAGGCATTTTCTTGACGAGATCATCATGCAACTGCCTTGCTTTTTCACATATTATTGCCTGCGAAACACTATCTCCTGCTAACTGTTTCTCGTTGATCCACACCAACAACAAATTTTCCACATCTTCCAGCACTTGCGATCTCTGTTTTGTGATCACATATGCACCTTTCGCAACAACAGCTTCCTAGATTTTACGTGTATTTCCCTTGGCCACAATGGTAGCGATGGTAGAATAGGCTTTACCATACAGCCTGGCCAGCTCAGTGATACGCACTCCACTTTCATATTTTTCTATTATCTCCTTCAGTTCTACTGTATTTCTGAGCCTCTTTACCACAGGGCTGGCACTAGGAGCGTTCTTTGGACCCATGGTAGCTTATTTAGCAGTTGCAAGCACTAAAAACAGTGGAATAATGACAATATACTGCTATGAATGCGTGGGTGGTGATTGCTCTCGCTTGTAAACAGTAGCACACTGACGCTCCCTGGAGTGCCTTCACAGCTGGGCCACGCGGACGCGTTCGGGACGAATATCGTAAACCGAAAGGATCATCGTAAACCGAGTCAGTATTTTGACGTAAAAATGTATCGCTAACCGATTTTATCGGTATTGGACGCCATCGCTAACCGAAGTTCCACTGTATACAGTAGACCGTCATTTAGCACGAGTTTATGTGGCACGATTTGGGTATTGCACAATTGAAGAATTGCGGCACATTTTTATCTAACACTACGTAAAATTAACTTTGCACGGTTTGCGGGAGGGGAAAAATTTTTGAGCGCGCGGTTGCCCGCGGTGGGTTACACCATTGAGTCAATGGGGGAGTCCTACTACTATACCCCGCCACCCTCAGCCACATGGTTTGTGGGAGGGGAAAAATTTTTGAGTGCGCAGTCGCCCGCGGTGGGTTACACCATTGAGCCAGTGGGGGAGTCCTACTACTATTCCCCGCCACCTTCAGCCACCCGCCCCCACCCACACCACCCTCCCAGCCTTCAGTTTGGTTCATACGCGTGTAGGACGACAATACTCTGGAAGTTCGCTGTGTTTATTTATATACATTTTCTTATTTTCATTGCATTTTGATAAATCTGCCAAGCAATCATGGCACCCAGTAAGCATACAAGTGTTCCTGCAAGTGACAAGAAAAGGTTTAAGCGTTCAAGTCTAGGAATTACGAAGAAAATCGAGACTTACTGAATGGCTTGACTGACTTACTGAATGGCTTGACTGACCTACTGAATGACTTGACTGATTTACTGAATGACTTGACTGATTTACTGAATGGCTTGACTGATTTTCCAAGAAAATCTCGAAGACAGTAGGCATATTATCAAAGATACGCTATTATGTACCACAATCAGCTCTCCTTGCACTATATCATTCACTTATCTACCCGTATCTCTCCTATGGAATCTGTGCATGGGGATCAACAACATTAAATCACCTTAGACCACTCATAACACAACAAAAGGCCGCAGTCAGAATGATAACAAATTCCCACTCTAGACAGCATACTCCACCAATATTCAAAAGTCTAAAACTACTCACCGTAAAGAACATTCATACTTACTCTTGTGCCTACCACATATATAAAACTTTACACTCTAATATAAACCCTCCGCTCAAAATTCTCCTCGCCAACTTCTCTGCAAAACACCCACCATTAACACACACTCTCTCAAAGCACCCACAAATAATACACACTCTCTCAAAGTATACAGGAAGCCCAGTAACAAGGACACTTTCCTCTGCAAAACACCCACCATTAACACTCTATCTCTCTCTCAAAGTACATATACAGGAAGTCCCGGAACAAGTACAACCGCATATAATTTTACTCTCTCACTTGGTTCAAAACTCCCCACACACTCACTCAACATTTCCCAAAATCTCTCTCTCTCCTCTACACTTCTCTTCTCCAGGTGCATAAACCCTTACTATAACCCACTTTTCACATCCAACCTTTAACCCTTTGGGGGTCCAAGGGGTCTCTCTGAAACTCGTTCTCAGGGTCCACGAATTTAAAAATTTTTTTTTTTTTTATATGGATTGATAGAGAATCTTTTTCCGATCATAACGCCACAAACATTATGAAATTTGATCGAAAACTAACGGAATTATGCTTTCGCGAAGTTAGCTGTAGCCATGACACTTACGCATCGGCGATTTCGCCCACTTTGAGCCCTATTTTCGGCACATTCCATTGTTTCAGTCTACTAAAATTATAGCTATTTCGCTAGAACTCCATTTCTTCTATCGATTTAGTACAAGAAACCGCCTATTTACCAATTTCAACTACCTAAAATAGTGGTCAGAAAATGGCAATTTGGCCAATTTCACACAAATTTCAAACGATGCCAATTTCAAAATAGGGTCCATAATAAACAAGGCAGACATTCCTGGCACTAAAATAACATTTTCTCTGTTCATTAGTCACGTCTCCAGGCCCCTCTTACATTACTTTTGCTTTCCATTTTGAATTTTTATTCTCACAAAAAATAGAAGATTTACTGTTATGTATACAACTGCATCACTGTAATATTGGTATAAATAATATCAGCGCACTTGTGCAAGAATATTAGACTCTCCAGTTGATGTGTATTGGACGCATGGTGTGATTTGTTTACTCCTGAACATCGGCCAAAATCGAACATTTTCGCTACTTTGCTCTCAGTTTCAAGGTACTTGTCATCGCGAAACCAGTCAAAATGATCTCTATTTCTGTAATATATCATCTATTCTATAAAATGAGACTAAGAAAACGAGAATACAAGCATAAATACCATACGAAAATAGACTGCAAAGTCGCTGTTTTAAACCAAAAACACGGTCAGAGTTTTTTTTTTCCTCATCATGTACTGTGTGGTGTAGGAATTTTTTTATACTGCACACACTGACCACACAGACCCATTCTATCACATCTAGGCTTAACAGCCTGTTTCTGCTTGATTTGAGGGCGCTAGAATTTAGGCGTACTAGTACGTCAATAACCCCAGGGCGTAAGACGACTAGTACGACCAAAACCCTGAAAGGGTTAATAGGACCCATGACCACGACACAAGACATAGATCACTTTTTGATATACCCCGTGTTCATATCAACCTATGTAAAAATTCTATGCATATAAAGGGCCCCAGAATCTGGAATTCATTACCAGTAAATATTAAGATAATCTTGTCTGAAAATTAATTTAAGACTCAACTCAAAAACCACCTACTCACCCAAAGCTAAATGACCATACTATAAACTACTTTGAAAAATGCTCATTATTACTTTCCTATACGATAATCTCAATTTTTAATAATATGTTACTATTATGTTACCCCCTACTCAATCAAAACTAAATACTCATAAGTTAATGTCAAAAATGCTCAATGTTATTTTCCTTAAGATAATCTCAATTCCATATTACCATTCGAGAATCTAAACACCTGTAACAATCTAATATCATCATTTAATAATTTAAACAGTAAAATTTCATCATATTGTAATTTTGAAAAAAACATTTAACTAGAATAAACTCAATAAATTTCTCTAATATTAAGTACATAGTCTTTAAGTTATTAGATTAAGCTGCCCCTAATGCCATGGCATGTCAGTGGCTCTCCTTGCACTCAATTTACATTGTAACTACCAATACCTATGTAATCTGCAATCTGCAATGAAATAAAATTGACTTTACTTTACTTTACTTGACTGACTTTCTGAATGCCTTGACTGACTTACTGAATGATTTGACTGGCTTACTGAATAATAATAATAATAATACAGTCATACCTCGTGTTACGATGCTGTCAGCTTACGATATTTTCGAGTAACGATATTTATAACGTAAAAAAAATGATTGCGAGTAACGATTTTTGCTTCGCGTAACGACATTCGTACCGGACGTGTCCGCGTGGCGCCCAGCTGAGCGCGCACTCCAGGGAGCGTCAGTGTGCTATTGTTTACAAGCGAGAGCGACCACCCACCCACACCCACGCATTCATAACAATATATTGTCATTATTCCACTGTTTTTAGTGCTTGCAACTGCTAAATAAGCTACCATGGGTCCAAGGAAAGATCCTAGTGGTAAGCCTGTGGCAAAGAGGAACAGAAATACATGTACGATAGAACTGAAGAAGGATATAATAGAAAAATATGAAAGTGGAGTGCGTATCAGTGAGCTGGCCAGGCTGTATGGTAAAGCCTTTTCTACCATCGCTACCATTGTGGCCAAGAAAAATTCAAGTAAAATCAAGGAAGCTGTTGTTGCAAAAGGTTCATTTGTGTTCACAAAACACAGACCACAAGTGCTGGAAGATGTGGAAAGGTTGTTGTTGGTGTGGATCAACGAGAAACAGTTAGCAGGAGATACTGTTTCGGAGGCAATAATATGTGAAAAAGCAAGGCAGTTGCATGATGATCTCGTTAAGAAAATGCCTGCAACGAGTGCTGAAGTGAGCAAATTTAAAGCCAGCAGAGGCTGGTTTCACAAATTTAAGAATCGAAGTGGCATACATAGTGTTGTGAGGCATGGTGAGGCAGCAAGTTCTGACAAAATTACGGCTGAAAAATATGGGCCTGAATTCCAGGAGTACATAGAGGCTGAACAATTCCTCCCCCAACAAGTGTTTAATTGTGATGAAACGGGCCTGTTTTGGAAGAAATGCCCAACAGGACCTTCATTACTCAGGAAGAAAAGGCACAGCCAGGACATAAGCCTATGAAAGACAGGCTAACTTTGATGCTTTGTGCTAATGCCAGTGGTGATTGCAAAGTGAAGCCTTTACTGGTGTATCTTTTGAAAATCCCGAGTGTTTGGCAGATGCGGTGTCAGCAAGTCTAACTTGTGTGTGATGTGGAAATCTAACAGAAAGGCATGGGTCACAAAGGACATTTTCTTAGAGTGGTTCAATGGCGTGTTTGGCCCCAGTGTGAAGAAATATCTATTGGACAATAATTTGCCACTTAAGTGCCTCCTGATAATGGACAATGCTCCTTGTCATCCTCCAAACTTGGTTGAGAAAATTGTGGAGGAGTTTAAATTCGTCAAAGTGAAGTTCTTGCCCCCTAATACCACTCCTCTCCTCCAGCCCATGGACCAGCAGGTCATTTCCAACTTAAAACTCTACACCAAAGCAATTTTTCAAAAGTGCTTTGATGTGACCACAGACATGAATATAACCCTAAGAGACTTTTGGAAAAACCATTTCCATATGCTGCATTGTGTAAACCTTTTAGGTAAGGCTTTGGAGGGAGTGACTACCAGGACTTTGAACTCTGCCTGGAGAAAATTGTGGCCAGACTGTGTCCTAGAGAGGGATTTTGAAGGTTTTGGGGCTGAGCCTCAGAACCCTGAGCCTGAGCCTGAGCCTGAGCCTGTTGTGGAAGAAATTGTGGAATTGGGCAAGTCTATGGGGTTAGAGGTGAGTGGTGAGGATGTGGAACAGTTGGTGGAGGAGCACAAGGAAGAGCTAACCACTGAAGATCTGCAAGAGCTTCAACAGCAACTGGAACAAGAGACCAGAGGTCAGGACAATGGTTCAGAGGAGGAGGAGGAGGTGGAACAGAGATTGAAGAAGGTGCCTTCTTCAAGGATTAGGGAGATCTGTGCCAAATGGAGTGATGTGCAAGGCTTTATGGATGAATATCACCCTAACCATGCTGTTGCAGGCCGTGCTGGCAACCTGTACAATGACACAGTGGTGTGTCATTTCAGGGATGTGTTAAAGAATCGCCAGGCACAGAGCTCCCTGGACAGATTTATTGTTAGAAAGAGGTCCAGTGACTCTCAAGCTGGTCCTAGTGGCATTCAAAGAAAAAGGGAAGTATGTAACCCCAGAAAAGAACTTGGTACCTGCAGTGTTAATGGAAGGGGATTCCCCTTCCAAACACTAGCATACTACTCCACCTTCTCCCCATCAACAACTCTTCAATAAATGTAAGTGACATGTTATTGTACAATATTTACATGTGTATTTAGTTATTCTTCATTAAATTGTGTATTATTTAATGTCAAAAAGTTCTAAAAAATATTTTATTTAACTACTTTTGGAAGTCTTGGACGGATTAAATTTATTTCCATTATTTCTTATGGGGAAAATTGATTCGGGTAACGATTGTTTCGCCTTAAGATATGCCCTCTCTGACGGATTAATATCGTAAGTCGAGGTACCACTGTAATAATAATAATAATAATAATTTTATTTTGACATGATACAAGGTTGTACTACATAGTTCTAGGTATACATGAGGTGTCCATGCCAAAAGCCCCTAATATGTGGGCATTCTTAAAATTAATTAACAGTAGACTACATGGTAAAAACTTTTGGTTGATAATTTACAAAATAAGTATAATTGTGTATTTAAGTTGTGAAATTTGAATATAAGTTGAACATAATAATTTGTTAATTGCAGCAATGCAATTAATTAAATCAGATCAAACAAATTAAAACAATTAGTTGTATTGCAATTACAGTTTATATGTTCATTAGATAAGTTACACAGAGTACAAGAGAGTGGATTATTTTATTTGTCAATGCTATAGAAACAGAGTTAGCTCAGTATGCATTATTTATACCAGGTTTTTACATTTAAGTGATTAATCAACTTTGTTGGTAATATTAAATATTGTGCACTTAGATTTGGGTGAGAAGGTGGTTTTTTAGCAGCGCTTTGAATTGGGGTACAGGCAGGGTTTCTTTGGCAATCACAGGTAATGAATTCCAAATTTTCGGGCCTTTATTGTGCATTGAGTTTTTGCATAGTGTTAGATGGACACGGGGAACATCGAGGAGTGATCTGTGTCTTGTGTTATGGTCATGTGTTCTGTTAAAATTGGTAAGAAGTTTGAGTGGTGGGTTAATATTTGCATTTAGTGTTCTATGTATGTAATAGGCACAGTAAAAAGTATGGATGTCTTGTATGGTGAGTAAGTTTAGATTTTTGAATATTGGTGGAGTATGTTGTCTGGAGTGTGAATTTGTTATCATTCTAACCAGCTTTTTGTTGTGTTATTAATGGTCTGAGATGAGTTATTGTTGTTGAGCCCCATGTGCAGATTCCATAGGTGAGGTAGGGGTAAATGAGTGTGTGATATAGGGTAAGGAGAGCTGGTTGTGGAACATAGTACCGTATCTTGGACAGTATTCCCACGGTCTTGGAGACTTTCTTGGAAATTTGTTGTGTATGTGTCGGAAATTTGAGGCCACTGTCAAGATGGATTCTTAAGAATTTTCACTCTGTGAGTTTTGTGATAGGGGACCCGTTTATCATTATGTTAAGTGGTACATTTGTAGCTCTGTTTCCAAACTGAATGAAATAGGTTTTATCAATATTGAGAGTAAGTTTGTTAGTCATCATCCAGGTAGATATTTTCTGCAATTCAGCATTTACAGTGTTGGCTAGTATGTCTGGACTTGGGTGAGAGAAAAATCATCTGCAAATAGTATGGGTTTGAGTAGTTGAGATGCATTTGGTAGGTCGTTAATGTACAGTGGACCCCCGCTATTCGAACGGCTCGGCAGTCGAACAAATCGTCATTAGTACAAAAAATTGGAAATCGTTATGCGAACAAATTATCGCGAGTCGAACGAATACGTTCGTGACCTGTCAGCCCAGGCGCTTGGGTGTCTCACAGCGCAGGCGTGGAGAGCCAGTCCCACGTTGTTTACACTCGAGAGAACAATACCCTGCACGCTTCCACAGACATTTCACACTTAATTATAATTTTTTGGAGTTTGTTCATTACGTGCGACTGTGAAATAAGCTACCATGGGTCCCAAGAAAGTTCCTAGTGGTACCCCTGGGCTGATAAAAGTGAGAAACACCGTAGAAATGAAGAAGGAAATAATACAAAAATACGAGAGTGGTGTGCGATTGTGTGATCTTGCCAGGATATATGGCAAAAACAGGTCAACTATCGCTTCTATCCTGCTTAAGAAGGAAGAAATTAAGCAAGCTGATGTTGCAAAAGGTGTTACTGTGCGAGCCAAAAACAGACCACAAATAATCGAAGAGATTGAGAAGTTGTTGCTGGTGTGGATCAAGGATAAGGAGTTAGCGGGTGATAGTGTGTCTGAGTCAATTATTTGTGAAAAGGCAAGGAACTTGCATGCCGATCTTTAAAGAAAATGCCTGCAACCAGTGCTGATTGTAATGGTAGTGAATTTAAAGCCAGCAAAGGCTGGTTTGAGAGATTTAAAAATCGTAGTGGCATACATAATGTGGTAAGGCATGGTGAGGCTGCCAGTTCAGACAAACATGCAGCTGAAAAATTCATAAATGAGTTTCAGGGGATTTTGAAGGGTTTGAGGCTGACCCTGACCCTGCCGACCCTGTGCCTGTTGTGGACTGTATTGTGGAATTGGGCAAGTCCATGGGGTTGGAGGTGAGTGGCGATGATGTGGAAGAGTTAGTGCAGGGCCACAGGGTAGAGCTAACAACTCAAGAGCTGCAAGAGCTGGAAATGGAAGAGCATCAGACCAGATTTGAGGCTATTGATTCACGGGAGAAGGAGGAGGAAGAGGGGCTGAAGAAGGTGCCTTCTTCAGAGATTAAGGAGATGTGTACAATGTGGAATAGATTGCAAAGTTTTGTTGAAAATACCACCCTGAACAAGCTCAAACAAGCCATAACAGCAGCATGTTCAGTGACCAAACAATGTCCTTCTTCAGGAACATGTTGAAAAGGCGCCAGAAACAGAGGACTGTGGACAGTTATTTTGTTAGTGTCCAGTGACTCCCAAGCTGGTCCTAGTAGGATTAAAAGACAAAGAAAAGAAGTAACCCCAGATAGAGCTTTGGTACCTGAAGTCCTACTGGAAGGGGATTCCCCTTCCAAACACTAACCCCTCCCTCCCTCACTCCTCCTCCCTCTCTTCCATATGCCATCAACAATCTTCAATAATGGTAAGTAAAAAGACTTACATTTATTTACTAATACTTTTAGTAGTACAGCACTGTAGTATTTAATGTTTTTGTCTATGTAGAAGCTTAATTTTATTAAAATATATTATTTTTTATATATTTTTGGATTTCTGGAACGGATTAATTGTATTTCCATTATTTCTTATGGGAAAAATTAAATCGCCTTTCGAACATTTCACGTTAAGAACAAGCTCCTGGAACGGATTAAATTCGAATGGCGAGGGTCCACTGTAAATGAGAAAGAGAAGTGGGCCAAGAACACTTCCCTGTGGGACACCAACTGTAATAGTTTGCGTGGTAGAGCTAGCTCCATTTGTGTACACATATTGGCTTCTGTTGCTAAGGTATGATTTTAGGTAGTTGAGGGAGTGCCCTCTTATACCATAGTGTGATAATTTTAGGTGTAACAGATCATGGTCAACTGTATCAAAAGCTTTACGTAAATCAATGAAGATTCCCACTGGGATTTCTTTTTTCTCGAGAGCGATGTAAATTATTTCTAGCATGTGTATAATAGCATCATTTGTATTTTTATTAGGCCTGAATCCAAACTGACAGTGGTTGAGTACATTGTGGGAGATGAGGTAGGAATATATCTGCCTATAAATTAATTTTTCAAAGATTTTGGAGAGAAGGGGCAAATTAGATATTGGCCTATAGTTATTCAGGTCTGTTTGATCTCCTCCTTTATGTATGGGGGTAACCCTCGCTATTTTGAGTATTGATGGGAAGGTAGAGGATTCGATGGATTTGTTAAAGAGTGTTGCAATAATTGGTGCGAGAATTTATTGGGTTGGTCGGGGCTAAGAATAGTGTGTTTGGATAGGTGCCAGTGAGATAGTCGTTAGGTGGAGTGTTTGAACTTGGGATTTTGCTTGCCAGCTTTTTTCCTATGGTGGAGAAGAAATCATTGAGTCTGTTTGCTGTTTCAGTAGGTGTGAGTAGTGGTTCATCTGGTTTTGTTAGTTTGATTGTTCTGTTAGTGGATATCTTTTTAGTTCCTAGAATTTCAGATATTGTTTTCCAGGTCTTTTTTATATCACCTTTTAAGTTATGTAATCTGTTCTCATAATACAATTTTTTTGACCTTATCAGGCTCGTTAGGTTTTATGAGTAACGTTTTGTTTGTTCTCTTGTTATTTGACCCATTCTGTACTGTTTTTCATATAGGTGTTTTATATTAATAGATTTGAGAATGCTGGGTGTTAGCCAGGGATTGTTTAGTCTTTTAGCTGTGATCTGTTTAGTTTTTTTAGGGCAATGCTTATTATAGAGGTATTGGGTCTTTTTTATAAAATTATTAATACATATGTCAGTATCTGTATAGTTGTCTATCTCTGTTTGCCAGTCAATGTTTGTCATAGCTCTTATAAGTTATTAATAGCTGTCTCATTATGTAGTCTGAAGGTAACTTTAGTAGTCTCTAGGGGTAATTTACCGAGGTTGGTTATGAGAAAGGTAGGGTATTGGTCTGTGGTATTGTCTGTGATTATGCCTGATTTTAAAGGGGATATGGTGTTAATCCAGATGTGGTCTAATAGGGAGGCACAAGTCTCGGAGATTCTTGTAGGTTTTGTTACTGTCGGTAGCAGCAAGCATTTGCTCATAGTGTTTGTGAATTCAGTTACTTGTGGGTCCTGATCTTGTAGGAGGTTTATATTGAAGTCTCCTGACTTACTGACTTGACTGACTTGACTTGACTGACTTACTGAATGACTTGACTGACTTACTGAATGACTTGACTGACTTACTGAATGACTTGACTGACTTACTGAATGACTTGACTGACTTACTGAATGACTTGACTGACTTACTGAAGGACTTGACTGACTTACTGAAGGACTTGACTGACTTACTGAATGACTTGACTGACTTACTTAATGACTTGACTGACTTACTGAATGGCTTGACTGACTTACTGAGTGACTTACTGAATGACTTGACTGACTTGACTGACTTACTGAATTATTTGACTGACTTGCTGAATGACTTTAAGTTAGACAGTACAACCATCGACTTCAGTTCTAGAACCTCTACCATCCACTTCAGCCCAGTAGGGCCACAGCATAACTCTCCACTCTCTTCACAATCATCCACAAACACCAGCACCCACAGTTTAAGGTAAGAAATACTATTATTTCTGTTACATTTGTAGTCTTAAGCAGTAAAAACAACATAATACATCACGATAATGATCTACAATTACATATTCACTTTTATTTTTGTAAGATCTGTTGGTCTAAAAAAAAGTTGTTTGGCTTTTTGGGGGCTCCCAGGAATGTAACCCTATTTTCCCATAAGTTCTTCAGTTCATCTAACACGATTTTACCTAACACTGCGTTTTCAGAAATGTAACTATCGTGTTAACCCTTAAACAGTCCAAACGTATATATATGTTCTTACCGCTACTGCCCCAAATGTATATTTACGTTTTATTTTTCATGCCTCCAAATTTGGCACGATTGGCCTGAGATGATGATCCTTTTTAAATCACTTGTTCTCTCTAGGCTAGAATACTGCTGTTCATTAACATCCCCATTCAAGGCAGCTGAAATTGCAGATCTAGAGAATGTACAGAGAACCTTTACTGCACGTATAAGTTCCATCAAACACCTTAACTACTGGGAACGCCTGGAAGCACTAGACTTATATTCACTGGATCACAGGCGAGAGAGATATATCATAATCTACACCTGGAAGATTCTGGAGGGACTGGTCCCTAATATGCACACAGAAATCACTCCATACGAAAGCAAAAGACTTGGCAGATGGTGCAATGTACCCCCAGTGAAAAGTAGGGGCGCCACTGGTACACTAAGAGAAAACACAATAAGTGTCCGGGGCCCAAGACTGTTCAACAGCCTCCCACCAGCCATAAGGGGCATTAGCAGTAGACCTCTGGTTGCCTTCAAGAGGGAGCTGGACAGATACCTAAAGTCAGTGTCAGGAGCTCAACATGAGATTTAAAGAAGTATTTACAGAGGAGACAGGATGGACTCCAGGAATTCAGAATAGGGAGGTATACCAACAAGTGCTGGATGAAATACACACAACCGAGGAGGAGGTGAAGAAGCTGCTATGTGAACTCGATACCTCAAAAGTGGTGGGACCTGACAACATTTCTCCGTGGGTTGTTAGAGAGGGAGCAGAGATGTTGAGTGTGCCTGTGGTTCGTACGTTGGACTACGTGTAGCCAGCAGTAACAGCCTCGTTGATCAGGCTCTGATCCACCGGGAGGCCTGGTCATAGACCGGGCCGCGGGGACGTCGATCCCCGGAATGCCCTCCAGGTAGACTGCAAGTAGATTCCTGGTCAGCATAGAATGGGTCCTAACACTCGGTGTGTGCCATATTAAAAAAATCTGGGACCACTTAGTACCTTGTGGGAGCACCAGTTAAATTGAGCGCCAGCTAGAGCAAACACTGCGGCAAACACCAAGGATTCACTGATGTTATGTCATATTAACACTCCCCTTTTAAGTGAAAAGTGATGTCGGCAGGCTGGCAGGCCAGCTGGCTGGCTGGCTGGCCACCTGGCTGCCAGCAGCTGGGTTGCCAGTTGGGTATCTGATTGGCTGTCTCTGTATCCGTCTGTCTGTCTGTCTGTATCTATCTGTCTCTTTGTCTCTATCTCACAGGAACACATACGTAAGTACAATTTTACCTAGGATAACTCAAAAAATCCAGACAAAGTGTTAAACTGTGCTTGTGATCTGTGTAATACCATTTGGTTTATGAGCTACTCTCTGAGAGAAGCAGACAGAAAGGAGACAACACACAGACAGACAGAAAGACACACACACAGACAGATACAGACAGACAGACAAACAAGTTTGAGTAACAAATAAAGCGAAGCAGTGTAAGCTCATCAAATGTCATCACTGTAATTACTGGACTGAAGAAGAGATAAGACTACCCTCACCCTCATCAAATGTCACCAGTCATCATTAGTGGAGATCAGATGAGATAAGGCAGTGACACATATCTTACATAATGCTTAGGGGGGAAATTTATTATAATGATTATTATTATTATTATTATTTATTATTATTATTATGCACTATCATTATTTTTATTATTATTATTACATTATTATGCACTATATTATTATTATTATTATTATTACAATTTTATGCACTATAATAATATTATTATTATTATGCACTATCATTATTATTATTATAATTTGAGTACAATTTCAGTACCTAATATTACTGTCAGAACACAGATTGGCTATGAAATCACAAGAACTACTATAAATTGTAATTATCAGAACATAAAAATTATATAAAATAATAAAAAAACAAGAAAAAAAGGTATATCGGCAACGATTCTGCAAGCGGCAGTACTGCTGTTGCTGTCAGTTGAGCATCCAGTGCCAACTTCTCCGCCTCATATCTCGGTAATTACTGACCCTAGATTTTTCTTTTTTATCTTATAACACTTAAAAAAATGTGCTCTTCATTTCTATATAATTTTTTTTTTCCGAAATATTTGGGGCAGTAGCGGTAAGAACGTATATATATGTTTGGACCGTTTAAGGGTTAAATGACGGTCTACTGTACTCAAAAATTCTAGTGGCTTCAAATCAAGTGGGAGAAAGCTGGTAGGCGCACATGTCAGAGAATGGGTCTGTGTGATCAGTGTGCGCTGTATAAAAAAATCCTGCAGCACGCAGTGCATGATGAGAAAAAAAACTTCGTGTTTTTGGATTAAAACGCCGACTTTGAGGTGTATTTTCGTATAGTATTTATGGTTGTATTCTCTTTTTCGTGGTCTCATTTGATAGAATGGAAAACATTTTACAGAAATAGAGATGATTTTGATTAGTTTCATGATGAAAACAACCTTGAAATTGAGCTCAAAGTAGCGGAAATGTTCAATTTTGCCAATGTTCAAGAGTAAACAAATCACGCAACGCGTCCAATACACGTCAACTGGTGAGTCTAATATTCTTTCACAAGTGCACTGATATTATTTATACCATTTTTACAATAATTCAGTAGTCTGCATAACAGTAAATCTTCTATTTTTTTGTGTGAATAAAAAATCAAAATAGAAAGCAAGAGTAATATAAGAGGGGCCTAAAGACGTAACTAATGAACAGAGAAAATCTTATTTTAGTGCCAGGAATGTCTGCATTGTTTATTCTGGACCCTATTTTGAAATTGACATCTTTTTTATTTTGCATGAAATTGACCAAATTGCCAATTTCTGACCACTTTATTGTGTAGTTTAAATCGGTAAATTGGCGGTTTCTTGTACTCAATCGATAGAACAAATGGAGTTTTAAAGAAATAGCTATGAGTTTGGTCGACTGGAACAATGGAATTGGTTGAAAATAGGGCTCAAAGTCGGCGAAATCGCCGATGCATATATGTACGTATATCGCCGAGATCACTAAATTCACGAAAGCGTAATTCCGTAGGTTTTCCATCAGATTTCGTACTTTTGGTGTCATTACCCTCGGGAAAAGATTATCATTTCATAAGATTTTTTTTTTTTAATATTTTGCGACACCAGGAGACACTTCAGGATTAGGGGTTGCGACAGTCAAAGGGTTAAGGCAAGTAATTTGTGTACTGTATATGCATTTTTTGGGCCCATCTCTAGTCCTCACTTAATATGTGATAGTGTAAAAACATTATCAGGCTTTTATATGCATTTGAAAGTGGGGAAAAAAAAAAAATACATTTCACTTTACAGCCATTTTCACTTTACAGCAGGAGCCTAGAACCTAACCTGCTGTATAAGTGGGGCCCTGCTGTATATTTGTAGACAGTGTATATACAGTGGTACCCCGGTTTACGATATTTTTTCGTTCCAGAATGCTGTTCAAGTGCCATTATCAAACAAATTTATCCCTATAAGGAATAATGTAAAATAGACTAGCCCTTTATACCCCAAAAATACACTTACAAAAGCATTTAAAAAATAAACTTACATAAAAGGGCGATTTTGGAGACCATCGTAAACCGGGGTACCACTGTATTTATGTGAAACTAAACCTGTGTTAGCCATTTAATGCAAGATGTGGTGGAGGCTCAATCCTCCATCTCAGCATGAGACAGATGTCCATTTATGGAGCACATTGTGCATACTGTGATATTGTATGTTTGTCACAAAATACAGTACTGTATAGTAAATTGAATTCACCAATTCTCTTTCACATTATGAATATTTGTCTCGTGTAACTTATAGGAGGATCCTCCAGAGTCGGATGATTCAAGCGATGAGATACCTCCAGGGGGAGTTTTCCAGATAGTGGCTGTGGAGGATGAGAATGATGAGACCAGTGAAGACGACAATGTGGCTGCAGACTCTAATGCAGACAGTTCTGCTGGCAGTCATGATGATGAGGATAATGAGGTATTGTATTTAGTAAATCTACTGTTTTCCAAAGTACATAATTTAATAGACTGTGTGAACAGATTAACAATATATTTTTATTGATGAATTAGTACAGTCTCTCATTTAATGACAGAGTTCCGTTCCTAAGACCTTGTCAGTAAACGAATTCATTGCTAAGTGAGGAACATACTATAATGGAAGTGAGTTTGTGTCAACCATCTTTGATATTGTTTTAATGTCACCTTTGCACCATTTATAACATTTCTGTATACGTATTTTTAAATGTTTGTACAGTAGTGTACAGGTCTCCCTCCACATAAGAACATAAGAAAGAAGGAACACTGCAGCAGGTCTTTGGCCCATGCTAGGCAAGTCCAAATCTCAGAGCAATCAATTTTTATATAAATCCTGACCTGAAGCGCTTTCTTGAGTTGCAATAGGACCCATGGACACAATACTAGGCACAAAAATCTGACATTCCCCATGTCAGGCTAAATCTTTTTAAAAAACTCAGTCGTTATAAAAGGGCCCAAAATCTGGAACACTGCCAGAAATCTTCTGAACCACTGGCTCAGCTAGTATTTTTAAAACTGCAGTTAAAAACACCTCATCTCCTTAACTCATCCTAGCCCATCATAATTAAATACGCGAAAAAACTATACGTGCATTAGCTCAATATCATGGACTTGGTTAAAACATTATAATCAATATATATTTACCCTCAGTATCTGTAATTCCTCTCACATGTTAATCACTCCAATGTGTCCACCTTAGGTTAATAATCAAAACTGTAATTCTTCTCAACCAAACTTATTAACCCTTAAACTGTCCACACGTAGATCTATGTTCACCTGCGTACTGCTCCGAATACAGTGGTACCGGTTTACATATTTTTCATTCCAGAATGCTGTTCAAGTGCATTACCAACGTTTATCTCCTTAAGAAAAGTTTAAATAGACTAGTCCTTTTAGACCCCCAAAATTACACTTACAAAAGCATTTAAAAAATAAACTTACATAAAGGGTGAGTTTGGGACCATCAGAACCGGTACCATGATTTTGAAAAAAAATTTTTTTTTTAAATGAAGAGCGCATTTTTAGAAATGGGATAGGATAAAATTTTTTTTTTAGGGCCAGTACTTACTGAGATATAAGCCCATCAAGTTGGTGCTCGATGCTCACCTGACAGCAACATCAAGTCCTGCTGCTTGTAGAAGTAATGCCGATATACTTTTTTTTCTAGTTTTTATTTTAATTTATATAATTTTTATGTTCTGATAATTACAATTTATAATAGTTCTTGTGATTTCATAGCCAATCTTTGTTCTAACACTAATATTAGGTACTGAAATAGTACTCAAATAGTCACAATCACACCAATCACCTGCCTTGGTCATTTACTATTGTCTATAAATATATACAAAGTATTTATAGGTCTCAGCAATGTTTTAGACATCCTGGAGTATACAGTGGACCCCCGAGTTTTGGTCATAATTCATTCCAGAAGGCTGCTCAAGTGCCATTACCGAACGAATTTACTCCCTTAAGGAATAATGTCAAGTAGGTTAGTCCATTTCAGACCCCCAAAAATACACTTACAAAAGCACTTATAATATTACACTTACATAATTGTTCGATTTCTGAGGTGACCAAAACTCGGAGGTCCACTGTATATGAAACTCCTTGAAGAATGGTGTTATGACAATTGCCAGATAACTACTGATAAAGCAGTGACATTGATGAATGAATGTGTGCAGGGAACCCTCGCTTTGTTTTCACTGTCTGTATCTGTATGTCTGTCTCTCTGTCAATCTATCTGTCTGTCTGTCTAGCTCTGCTTATGTGTCTTTCTGTCTGCCTACCTATGTGTGCCTGGAGTATAATACAAAACTCCTTGAAGAATGGTGTTATGACAAGTGTCAGATAACGCTGACAGCCCAATGACATTGATGAATGTGAGCAGGGAACCCTCTCTTTGTTTCCACTGTCTGTCTGTCTGTCTGTGTCTGTCTGTCTATCTGTCTGTCTAGCTCTGCTATCTGTCTGCCGTGTGTGTGTCTTTCCGTCTGCTAGTCTCAGAGTGCGCCGTAAACCAACAGGTATTATAAACGATGCAGAAGTGACAATGCGTATTACTTGCCAGTCATGCTTATTATGTCTTATATCTACGTATAAGCATTGTACAGCACTTGCCTGGACTTTTGGGTTATCTAGGTAATTTACACTATGTATAATAATAGATAGATATAAACAGAGATATAGACAGAGATATAGACAGATATAGACAGAGATATAGACAGATATAGACACAGATATAGACATAGATATAGACAGATATAGACAGAGATATAGACAGCCGGAGGCAGCCAAAGCCAGCTGGCCAGCCTGCCGAATACATAAGAACATAAAAAAGAAGGAACACTGCAGAAGGCCTACAGACCCATGCAAGGCAAGTCCGTGTCACCCCTCCAGCTTAGAACAATGACCCACCTAGTCAGCTCACATCCTCTGAAGAAAGGAGCACGGCATCAGACCTAGTAGCACAAGCTAGTCAGGTCCAACTCACACCCACCCACAGCCACTCATGTATTTATCTACCTATTTTTACTTTCCTCTTGAAACGGGAATGTTAATGCGACATGACATCAGTGAATCCCTGGTGTTTGCCACACTACAGTGGACCCCCGGTTAATGGCCAGCTCCAAACACTAACAATTATGTAAGTGTATTTTTTTAAGTGCTTTTGTAAGTGTATGTTTGGGGTCCAAAAGACTACTCTAATTTACATTATTCCTTAAGTTAATAAATTCGTTCGGTAATGGCACTTGAACAGCATTCTGGAACGAATTATGGCCGTTATTCGGAGTCCACTGTGTTTGCTCTAGCTGTCGCTCAATTGAACTGGTGCTCCCACAAGGTACTAAGTGGTCCCAGATTTTTTAATACTGCACACACTGAGTGCACAGACCCATTATCTCATGTCTAGGCGACTCAGGCCTATTGTGCCAAATTTGAAGGAATGAAAAATAGAACATAAGAAAGGAGGAACAATGCAGCAGGCCTGTTGGCCCATACTAGGCAAGTCCTTCACAATCCATCCCACAAACAGAATATTTGCTAAACACTATTTACAATGCTACCCAAGAAATAAACTTTGATAGATAATTCTATTTACTCATGTGCAAGTCCCACTCAAATCCAACCCCTCTCACTCATGAATTTATCCAACCTAAATTTGAAACTACTGTCAGAGAAACGCCTTCCACTGAACAAAATATTGATGGAAAAATTAATAAATAATAGTAAACCGAAGGATATTTATAATAAGATGGTTTTTTCTGGATTTTAATATAAAATTAAATAGAAATAAAAATATATATATCCGTTGTGGTTCAGGTCTGTTGGTGAGACAGGAGGTAATAACCGGAGAGGGGAGAATAGATGATGGTTGTCTCTCTGTAGGTGGTATGTCTCCGGGTAGATGGTGAATCTCCTGGGACCACGAGGTTGAAATACCACACTGTAGGTATCCAAAGGTAGATGAGATCTTCTGCAACACCCCCTAACGCAC